>JJOG01006339.1:0-24511 GCA_000715275.1 Gyrodactylus salaris
TTAAAGAGCACGAAAGATGCAACTAGCCTCAGAATTAGTTCTTCATCACATAATTGAGCAATCTAAAGCGATTCCTCGTGATCTTATTTCAAAAGCAGTGCCCTAACATACCCAAAATGATAATTTCATCTTTTTAATAGTAAACTTGAGCCGATTGCAGACTTTTTCCGTGCTGAAAACTGGGAATTCATCTTCTCAGAACTGATCAAGTACCTGTACATGTGAGTCACCCACTGTCTATGTTGTGAACGCTCATTCTAAGAATCTCTCCACCTCTCCAGATGTAATAAATCCAACGATGATAAACACAAAGTGTTATCCAACGCGCTAGAGATTATCTCGCCAGCGAGAAGACTTGATGCTCAATTCAAGAGTGAAGTTTCCAGGCAGATTAGAAACATCACTATGGTAAGCTGCCTATTTTGTTAAGGATCTCAGATCTCATTAACCATCTGAGATTTTATTTAATCATGTTTAGGGCTACCCTTGATAACAATGATTTCAGTCCATTTTTTGAAAAAGTCCATTTTAGAAATAATTATTAAAAGTTGGCTTTTATATAAAATTTTGGCTTTTATTGAATCAGAATCAAGATTATTAAACATTATAAAACTATTTTAGGATGAAACATTCAAACCGAAAGCTGAAGCCTACGACCTGTCAAAGATGAAAACCTTCCGTAAGTTTCTATCACCCCACAACAAAGTCACTTCAAACACTAATCACTAGCCATAAAGTTGAGTGCAAAGCGTATTTCTACTCCGTATCTCAAAGGATTGATGAGCCTGTCAAATTATTCATCTTCTTCAAGTATGTCAAGAATTCTATAGACTACTTTCAAGTATTATTATAAAGTCTGTTCTTCCATTTCAAGGTCTCAACTCAAAGAAAATGTAACCTTGTCCAACATCTACGTTGACATTGATTTCAAAGTGAGTCGTTTTACAAATAACTTGACTTGCCAAGCCTGCTTAACAGCGATTTCCTCTCAAGTTCTATATATTAGGTCGATCGGAAAGTAATTTCGTATTTTGAGCGAAGAACAAATTATATTTTTAGTTTCCACCTTCTTCAAATACTCTTTCCCATCTATCAGGAAGCTTTTCAATACATTTTTTCCAAAAGCGTTCGTCCTTTGAGCAAAAATATGAAGATAACCAGTTTTTGACCTCCTCTCTAGTTTCAATTTTTTTTCCAAAAGATGATTGTTCATATCTTGGAATAGGTAATAATCTGATAAGGCTAGATCAGAAGGATACGGAGGGTGAATAAGGGTTTCCCAATTCAAGTCAGAAAAATTCCTCTGCGTTTGTAATAACGCATGGGGTCTGGCATTGTCTTGATGGAACAGAATTCCCTTCCGGTTGTAGATTTTTGGCCTCAACTCTCGAATTTTTTGTTCGACTTTTTCAAGTTGACTACAATAGACATCGAAGTTTATAGTTTCCCCGCTTTTCATCAGCTCGGATTATCCCTTTCAAATTCCACAAAGCATCATCTTTTTTGAAATCTTTGGCCTTTTGGGGAGGCCATTGAATCTTCTGAGGAAAATTGCCAAGATTTTTTTCGGACATTATTTTCGTTATGCATCCACTTTTCATCACAAGTGACTATTCGCACACACAATGCCTTTTCAGTAGAAAATCGCAAGCATCGAAGAAATCAATTCTGTTTCTGTCGGTAAGAGTATGAGGGACACAATAATCGAGTTCATTGACTCATCCAAGGGCTTTAATGTGACTTTGAATCCCAACAAAAGAGCATACAAGATCAGTTCACAATTCACAAAGAGTTATTTTTCTATTTTCGGAAATGCTCATGGTCAATTCTTCATCAATATCTACTCGTGGTCTCCCATTATTCCTCTCAATTTAGAAATCTCCGCTGTGGAACCTTAAAAACACTCGCTGTGTGGTACGGACATTCACAACTTTGTTACCAAAGACATGGCATATTTCTTAGTATAGCGTTTAAAAAGAATTTGATCAAAAATAACATTATCTGCTGAAAATCCAGATTAGACTTGTCACTTTCTATCGATTAATTCACAATGATAGAAAGATTTTGATTAAAAAATTCAAGTAAAATATCGAAGGAAAATGATTAAATTTGTTGAAAAATGTTCCATGAGAAATCATCTCACAAAATAGGGTTTAAAAAGCACTTGAAACTATTTTTTTAAGATACGACATTACTTTCCGATTGACCTAATATTTAATGAGGGGAGGGGTGTAAATGTGTCAATTTGATATCTAATTGTCACCTGTAGAAGAAAGGATGGGAATAGAATCGAACCCACACTTTAGATTTCAACTTCTCCCTTTCGAGACGAATTCAGTTGCTTTTGTAGCGAGCAAACTTGAGAGATAACTTGCAATATGGAGGATATGCCTTTAATTAGCTAATAGATTTAATTGATATTAAACCAGTCAAGGGTAAGTCAAGTTTGAAAATCCCTTTCTCCCTTCCTCTCCCATACAATAGAGAATCACAACCACCACCCTCCTAGTAGGGATTTGTGTTCATTTGTATGAAATCATTAATGACCTTCTATATTAGATAAGAACATAACAATCGAAAAATTTAACAATAGGGCATCTTCAATATACATTCCCTCCTTATATATATTACGTAAATATAGATAAATCTGAATGAAGAACCCTCTCTCCTTATATTGTATTTGCACAGAATATTCCTTATTATAATCTCCTCAAACCATCACACTGTTGTACTTTTAAAATGAATTTTGTACGCAAAGAGTCCTTGAATTCTAAGCCTTTATTTCAGGTCCAACTGCACTCGTACTAGACAAACTTTTGTTTAAAGTATATCAATGTACTTTAGACTACTCGATGTCCCATAAGAGGGTTCTATAATCTTCTATCTAGACGGATATTGTTTATTAGAGATGTTATTTGATAAACGTTGAACTTTTTCATTAGGTGGAAATTCTTAGAAAAGGAGCTAAAAAAACAAGATTCAAGGTTTATTTTTGTCCCATGATTTCATTTATGATTCATCACCTATTAATTTCAAGTAAATATTCCTTCCAATGAGTAATCTTGAACCTTTTCAGTCCTACAAAGTGTCCACGACTCCAGCAGAAAACGCGACCAACGTCCCGCCAATTAGAGACGAAAAGCCTTCATGTCTTTACAGTAGAAGCGTCCGAATAAACGGAGATGATAATCCCCTATTGGGAGTTTACTTTACCCTGGACCGAGCTGTTGCGAATAGATTTGCAATCGTGAGTTCCAGTAATACCGTTATGAATTTATCGAAAAACTCGAAAGGTTTTCAACACCTTTTTCATATTTTTCGGTTATATTTGAATATATTTTTCTTAGGATCCGAAACAGCTGTTTGAAATTTGCGCGCGAAAATAATTTGAATTTTTATCTTACTTTTTTTTCTTAGAATTGAGTTTTATATCCCAGTCTAACTCTCTTCGGGTTCACATGAGGGGTCATAATGGGGGAGGAAGGTTTAGAAACTATTTACAAAGTAAACATGTTTCAAGGAGGGAGGAGACCGGAATCAAACCCACGTCATATATGAAATGTCATATTTATAGAACTTGGGGAACGATCCACTTCACCATCCCTTGCTATAACTTTTCTAATTCGCATTCGAAATTGCTCAATTTTTTCCTCCTTTTGTAAATTGCTTTCATCTGGTAACTCAGATTTCGAAAAGATTTGAGGTCTCGTAACTTTTAAAGTATAAATTTTTTTTTGAAGAATGTTCGAGACAAAAATGTCTCTTGAATTTGCCTCATTGATTAATCTGCTAAGAGATTATCAAAAAATTTTCTAAGCTTGGGCCTTGGAGGGTTAACCCTTTAAACCTCAGTGTTCTCCTGAGCAACATCAAGACACATCGTTTTGAAGAAGAGTTTGAAGGCTTTCTGATTATATATTTCATTCATTCATTTGAAAAAAGATAGTGGCCTTAGGAACTATATTTTGTAATTTCGAGTTTTACTATTTTCCTCATCTTACCTTGTAGAAGACTTACAACTTGCACAAGTATGTAACTGTGTTTGGATAACAAGAAACAAGACATAATTATTCTATTTCATTGACTGCATTCTATTGAAAGAGGCAAAATACCTCATTTATCTTCAAAGAAACCGAGAATATCTCCAAAACTAAATATTCTCAAAAACCGAAAAGTTCTTAAAATTTAATTTCTAGTCTAGTTTACTCTGATAAAAAGGAATTATCTATGAATTGTAGAGTGGGGTCGTAAAGGGTTAAGAAAGGTTTTGAGCCTGTTCTAGAATATAAGTTGATGAAACAATTGTGTTCCACAAATGTATCTCTAAATCACCTCCCTCTCTAGATAAATTCGATAACCTTCGATATGAACTTTTCCGAGGAGGATCGCCATCCAATTGTCTGCATCTGGAACTTTCAGTCATCTCATTTGAATCTAAAGAAGACTGTGTTCCCCCTATTCCGGAGGTCAGAGGAGCCAGATGACTTGTTTGAGTTCATGCCGCAGGATTGGGAGACGATTCAGAATCGACTTGTCACTGAGTAGGTTGAATTAGTCAAAGAATCATCTTGTATCAATTTGAAAAACTTATTCTCCCCAGAATACTCAACAAAGAGACCCAGGTCTCATTCAACATCCACACACTGCCCTCAGCCATGATCTGCGAAAAGTTTCCAATCATTTGTCGATTCAAAAACGAAGAGAAATTTCCAATAACTAACATTGAATACTCATTCCGTCTCACAGAAGTGAACTCCTTCACTGAGAGCACCTATTCCTCGAGCGAGAGTCGTTCCAAGGGCGATCCCACCAGCAGGGTTGCATTGGATAATCTCGACTTTAAGAGCCTCATCGATAAACAATTCACTGACCACTACGCATTGGAGCCGCAACAGGTACACGAGGAAACTATCTACGCGCTGTGCAACACCCTTGGTGACAGAGAATTGCATTTAACATTTCAATATTCCGTAAGTTTTATTCAAATAATAACTTGTCATTTAATTCACCTACCATGTCTTATTTCCAAATTTAATTCCCAAAAAACGTGACTTGTCCTTGTTACAGTGTTGTAGAGACTAAAATATCGACTTTACAATAATTCTCTCTTTTTTCGAGCGAGAATTAAATAAATATTAACGTTTCTTCACGTCTCTTCTTCTTCAACTTATATACATCTGCAAGGTTGATTAGGCTTTCTTTAGGGTTTAAATTCCCAACTGGTCTTTGTTTAAAAAAATAAAATTCAGCGCACTTATGAATTGAGCTAGTTATGGTTTCCGTGTATACTGCTTGGAAGCGAAAATCATTCACAATTCGTGCCTTCCCAAAAGATTAAGGATAAAACTAATTATGAACCGAATTTCATTGAGAATCACTCTCCAGATTTCCAGCATGAAGTTTTGTCGGCAAAAAGTCCACATTCTCAAATTGACCGACTCCAAGAGGCGCATGCACCCGTTAGACTACGAAGTAATAGATACCTGGATTAACGATTCCGAGTATAGCATCGACGACGTCAAGTGCACCCTCATACAGACCCACACAATGGCAGTGAATGAAACCTTTCAAATCGACTACAACCTGTCGACTCTGCAGAACAGGGAATTGTCCAATCTGATCATTGAAGAGCCGTTCATTCTCAAGGCCTATATTGCTAATAACTCATCTGCTGTTATTGACATCACGACAACTAATTTCAATCTCGTAAGCCTTTGTAATAGATAAATAGATTTTCTCTCAAAATACAAAGATGTCTACCCTTAATTCTAATCAAGAAAAACGGTTCATTAATGGCTTGAGAATTTCACAAAAAAAATATTTTTAAGAATAAAATTTAAATTAATTTATCCCATTCTTGCTGGATTATGATACTTTTTACAACTGATAAGGGACATTCTCTTTGGTAATAAATATAATCCTTCCTTGACATTTTTCGATTTCCCTTCAAATTCCAGATCAGATGGATACACAAACACACGTATCTTTAGAGTGGAATAGGAATAAATTCCCCTCTGCTCAATCGATACATTTAATTGATAACTAATTTATACAATTTTTTAAATTGAATAAAAACCCTTCTCTAGAATCAACACTTGAAAATCGACGAATTGAGTATACTCTCAGCACTTGATGAAGATAATCAAGGTACGTTTATGCAGCTATTTATCTGACCTTTTTTTCAACCTACTTTCCTACTCAGTCTCCTTGGATAAGCAGGAAAGCATGACCGATATACGGGTCTGTTTCGTGGACGACTCGGCCTTTTCCGGTGAACAAGTGCACCTAGGATATTATCACATTCAATGGATCAGAAAGTAAGCTTGCGAAAGAGAACGTTGCAATAGAGTGCAACACGAAGAAATCAATAAACCATTCTTGAATGGCATTAGATTTTCTATAATAATAATCTCAGTTTATAGATGTATTAATCTGATTAACATTATTAGGTCATAATGTTAGTACAAGGTCGAATTAAATATTAAAACATTCTTCTTTTTGAGATTTGAGTTAGGAAAATACTTTAATTCTATTCTCAATTGCAGAGTTGACGAGTCGGACGTCTTCAAAGGACATCTGAGAATAAATGAGACAATAGCCCCTCTCGGCCGCCTAATAGTGCAATCCCTGCCAATTAAAGTGGCAATGAAGATGCCATCCTTTGGATACGAAGAGGACTTGATCTGCATCAAATATGAATTAATCAACAAGACCATTTATCCCCAGGTAAGCGACCGAAATGACCCAAAAAAGACATTGACTCTCTAACCCAAATAGGACATCAACATTTGCGTCACCAAGACTGATGACTTCAACTTTGCCGGCTTCTGCAGTGCCAACATAACTCTTCTCCCAGAGGAACCGAAAGAATTCCCGATTAGAGCCTTTTCTCAAAGGGTCGGCAATTTGGAATTACCCAAGTATGTAATCCTTCTCAAGCTAGTCGATTTAGACTTTATCATGGTTCCTTTTAGGATTGAAATCAAATTCATCAATGAGCTCTTCCAAATGGGCCTGCCATCAGATAAAGTATTACAGAACCTACCGACGCACATGTTTATAAAAGTTAGTCTCTTGATCAATTTTGAGCAATCAGTGAGGGGAGGGTGAATTAAAAATTGATTAAATTCCAAAAAAAGCATTTAATAACTCACCATTCGCTGTTAATAGTACGATTGTACTTTAAACTCTCCCCTCTACTCCCCCGAGGAGAGATTGCAAATGATTATTTATTATCATTGATAGGATCCCCCAATCTATTCTTCTTAAAGTGTACTTTTTACACTATTTCACATTTAAAACCGTTTTATGGCTTTCGTTCATTATAAAGCGATTTCTTTTGAAAAGCCTACCCTTCAGCTCCCTGCTGTGTGCATTTACTCGTCCTACCCTTTACCTCACTAGCCAACAGAGAATGAGATCAACTATTTCCAAAATGTACCATTTTGTCCATTGTTCGTGCGTATGAATGACTAAGCTGAACCAATCAGATCAGACCAAGGTTAGGCTAGAGAGTAGAGTCGGTCTTTTTTTATTCTAATGGCTTCTATAAACATTTTAAAAGCCTTTTGGTGCCTCGCATCCGAGAAGTCTACATTGATTACTATCCATTTCAACTTCGAGAATGTCTCTTAAGGCACTGCTTTTTGATTTTACCTCTTTTAGATAGCGCAGAATCGTAATCTAGACATTATTTCCCGAGGAACTGTGTTAAAATTAAATATTTATTCTAGATGTTGGAAACATGCCAAAATTAAAACTTTTGTGAGAGATGAGAGTAATATTTGGGAACTACATGAGAAATGCCATCCTTTAGAAGAAACGTTCTCAATGCCTTTTGGTTAGGAAGATGTGACTGATGCGCGATATCTAGTAAAAAATTAGTCAGAATTTCGAAATCTAAACGGAGAATATTTTCAAACAATCTCATCATCTTTAAGAGCGGAATAATTTGCCTGAACAGAGTGTATCGATATTTCCATTCAATAGCCTTTAAAAAGCGAGAAAATCGATGGCGGTCATTTGAATTTATTTGTCTATGGAATTTTAACGCATAAGTGTTTCGACCATAATATATAGATTTAAAGAGCACGAAAGATGCAACTAGCCTCAGAATTAGTTCTTCATCACATAATTGAGCAATCTAAAGCGCTCCATCGTGATCTTATTTCAAAAAGAAGTGCCCTTCTAGTCTTCATGATGGATAGTCAATTACTCCTAAATTAATCTTTTTAGTTTTGGGCTATTAAAGCAACCTGTATTAGTACAAGCGATAAACATGGACATCTTCTGAATAGAGTTGATAATCTTCTACTAATCGTCAATTCGCCTACTCTATGCATATCGCTTCCTAGAAACATATCCTACTTTTAGATCAGTTTCACACTCTCATTGTAGGGAAGAATCGCCAAGTCTAGACAAATCTTTCATTCTATCGAGATATCCACTTCTCCAATGGCATTGTTCTAAAGTCTTGCAAGTGGTTCTCCACTCACATTGTGTTGTTATAGAGATAATTTTGGAATTTCTCCAGAAATAATGCAATTGGATATCAAAAATCAATGGATTCCTTTCACGTCATATGATATCACTATTTCGTATAACCCTAGACGTTGATCTCCTATTTCCTTCTATAAATACCCGACTCGGTGTGAGGAGAAACCTTTTCCCAGCTCATCTGAGTGACTATTTATTTCAAGAATTTGACGCTCTGATCCAGGCTTTTCAGGGGTCAAAGTGAAATTGATTTTTTAAGATTACTTTAGGACAGAAAAATAGAATAAAATATCTTCAGTTGTCTTCGAAAATTGAAAAGGGTGTAGGGGCATCGGTATTCCCTTCGTCACCACATATTAATCCGCAGACATAAAACCAACTCTACTCAGTCTCATTTATATATAAGTCAGACTACTCTCTAGTCAACATTTTCAACTCTCTCCTCACTCAAAACTAAAATCATTTTCCTTTATTGACCAATGAAAAACATTTTTGAAGAAGGGAATGATCAACCCATCCTCGAGTCGACAATCCCCATTATTAACATAATTATAATCCCCGATGGATGAATGAAAATTTATTTCATCATCAAAATCCTTTTTGCTAAAAAAAGTAATTTCAATACCGGGCACTCTCAACCGAAAGTGATAACTGCAAGAGACAGAAAACCAAATCTAAATAGAATATATTTGCAACTATTTTAATCAATATTAAATCTCTAGCCAAAAGACCGAATGGAACTTTAACCGAGGAATCACTGCCGAAAAGGCAAGCTACAACCGAACACTTTCCCAGCGTCAGGCTACCCCTCAGATTTATGAACTCAAGTATGCCATTTGATTATAGCTGAGCCTTTCTTTATTTAAAGAATAACCCTTTTTCCTTCTTCTCTTCTAACACATCTTTACTTCTTACAATGGCTCTCTAGACCAGTGAATGTCCATTTTCATATCCAAAAGGTTTCTCGTCTCGATACATGTGAGACAGTAATATCTGAAATAACTTAAAATATACTCTGTGTATGTATTCTTGTTTTTCAGTAGTAGAAAAAGAGTGAAAACATGAGCAAGAAAAATAATTGCATCAATAAATCCAACTCTCTAACTTCTGCTATATAACACGCAGAGTATATGATTCCAAAAGATTTTTCTTCTACTTTTCTACACACTCTTTTTTTCATATTTTTTTGATTGTAAACAATTCGCAAACCAAGCCTGACTAGATTCTCACAACCTTTGAATACACAGTACCTTATAGGGTCTTTTATTTGGATGCATCTTTGTCCTTTTGTGAATGTGTCAGGCTAAATATCTAAACTGCTGTGGGTATTAATGCAACTAGACGAAACGCTGTCTGTCATCATTTGATAATCAATAATTGCCTCAAATTCCACGGTCTACTGGTCAATAATGATATCAATTGATCTCTCAATAAGTAACATGAAGAAGATAAATCCATATTTTTGTTTTAAATCTATTTTTTGTCTTTTAAATCGAAATTTATTACAGATAAAATGTTCCATGGGTTTTACTAAGAAAAAAAACACACAAAAAGTGTTGAAATTATCGTGGAGTAACAATGATATCACAAATGTATTACGCCTCGATCATAGAAAATCACAGGCCAAAGGAACAGTTCATATGAAGGACATGTGTAATTTTTCTAAATGCCACATTATTTGGGATTCTTTCACATAAAAAGTGTATAGAGGTGAAGGGCGGGTAGGAGGAGGTTGAAAGGGTTCCTTTTTACATAAAATAATGGATCGAAATAAAAATAAATAAAAATCTAGCTTTGAATGAACTCAATTGCCTTTCATGAACTTGAAGATGCTCTGAATGACTGGCTTATTGCCACACTTGGTCAGACAACTCTTTGGATAGAGTAGATATGAGTAATTCAAACTTGTGCACACCACCCCGCCAATTAGCGGATGGCGTGAGTGGTCCTTTTCCGTTATAGCATAATCGATATCCTCCATTGGCTGGATCGAAGTGATCTTATTCCCTGACGATTTTCCCACAAACGAGGTCTGCTCGATATCTTGTGAAAAGAGAAAGTTGTCCTTCGTCTTGAGCCAATGAATCTGTCCGGTGATCTTATCTAGGCCAATGATTCTATTGTCTGTTGTGCAAATGATCTGGGACAAGTCTATCCCGAGGGCGGATCTAGTCTCACTCTCCTGATACTTGCCACTGTTTCGGTCCATGATTATGATACGATCCTGATCGGGACACGAGGCCCAGATCTCTCGGTCCTCCGGGTTGTAGGCCACATATTCGAGGAGGAAACCGCGAATAATCCACTCGTTATCTTTCGGCTTCAACGTCAAGAGGTCCACTCGGTGGATTGAACCGTTTGCTGGCGAGACAAAGTACAACTCTCCCTCCTTTCTGTCGATATCTAGGCCAGCTAAAATGTTTGCATTCTTTGCATTCTTGTCAAACTTGATCTGGTTCGATACTATCGGGTTAATGAGTACCTTTTCAGTTGTCTCCCTAACCAAGTTGGTCTCCTTCACCTCATACGATATCACAAGTCCGACTTTATCCTTTTTGCCGTTCTGAGTGCAACAACACGTAAAGTATATCCTCTTGCCGTAGTATCGTAGATAGAAGATTCTATGAATCTTGAAATTATCCACTTCCAAATAAACATCCTTCGATATTGTATTATCACTAGAGAGGACGACTCGACCATCCAAGTTGACGCGTTTATTTAACGAATCCGATGTAATGTTTATCTTCTTACAATGGAACCAGATTTGATTTGACGTTTCATTCGAGGTCACAATAACCCGTGAGATATCTTGCCCACCGACATTGATAATGTGCATATCGACAAGTCTGTTTGAGTTGCTCATCAACTGACATATGCCCTGGTTGTCGTTGAGGGAGGAGTAGACCTTGTTCTTTTGCAAGTGACTCTTGAGGTTCTCCATCTGACAGACCTTGTCAAAGTCCGAGTTCTCGTAGCCTTGCGGTGACTGGGAGTTCCTCTTCAATTCGTTGACGCTAGATCCGAAGCGGGACTTGTCCTGGGAGTCGATAAACTCCCTGGCCTTATCATAGCAGTCCCTGGGGTTCTTGCTGAGATACTCGGAGAGGTTTGTGTATTGCTCCTCTGTTAGTTGATGAGAGACCTTGCGGTTCTTGACCTTTGGTGAGTCCTGTTCGTCAGGCGGCGCTGAGGGGGCAGCACTAGACACTCGAGTCTTGTTGTAGTATTCAATGACGCCGTTTATGTAGAATGCCTTGGGCAACTTCTTCGTGGGACTATCAAACGGCAGGGACATCTTGCCTCTACAAGTGGGACAAGTGAATTTTCTCTCGTTATCACTACCTTCCCTCTTCAAGCTGAGGATGTAGGTGTTTAGGCATCTCTCGCAAAAGACATGCTGACACGGCAGCACCCTGGGGTCCTTGTAGATCTCCATGCAGACTGGACAACTTATGATCGACTCCAAGACTGATATATCATCCATTTCGAAACGCTGAACGGCAACTCCCTATGAATGAGAAAAGAGAATTTCTGTTTAATAATCGCACCTCTATTTTTTTCTACTTTGGTAAAATCTATAAATTTTATAGATTTGAAAACAAGTTATCTTATCTCTAATTTCGATTATCATTATTATTACTCCGTATGCAAAAGAAAAGCCATTTTTAAAATAAATGTAAAACCAAAGTGACAATTCTACTCTCCATTATCAACGTTTATTTCTCACCAAAGAAAAGAGTAGAAAAGAAATTATAATTTTTCACTTTAATGAAAAAACTTAGAATGTGTGATATGAATGATTTTTACTCCATTCATTGATGAAATTCTTTTGTAGTTGATTTTTCTTATTCATTTTGTAGATCATCTTACCCTTGTACGTTTTCTCGACGGCATAAATCTTCTCAACTAAGATTGTGTAAGAGTAATATTTAGTTTGTTTAATCATTTACAATAATAACACACTCTACCTCGTTGGAAAATCTTTATATACTGTAATTGAATTTTCAGATGTTTTTTTCTCTTCTACACCACCAATCTTGATGGGTTGCATTCATTATGAATAAAATGATATTAAAATATTCTACTCTATAATTACATGTAATAATATATTCACTTACCTTTGCTAGTACAAGTGTAACAGAGAGTGTGAGTTTGGTTATGGTTAGAATATTTCTAATGGATAATTTGTGCGAGAGAATTGTGGGTTTCTCAAAGGTTATAATAAATGACTATGTTGTGATTATAGTTGTGTGTTAGAGAATAGAGAATGCGCTCTGGAGATGTGTGAGTATACGATCTTTTGCTGCGAAGAATTAGCCACTTACGCCAGAGTTTTTGTGTAAGGGTACAACAAGAGATTCTCTCCGACCTGTCATTGTTAACATTTAAAATTTCAATAAATCCTCTTTTTCTGATAATGATTAGATATATTCCAAAATAAAATGATGAAAGTGTTCTGAAAAATGTATAAAATTGCTCTCTCTCTCTCTCTCTCTTTGAAGATATCTATCTGGTTTTCTGCTTCTCTCTATTTCTTAGAGATAGAAGAGAATCTCAAGAGTATATGTAATAATAATACAGAGGGATATGATATGTATGATATTAGAAGAATTTCATTTGTCAGCTCAATCAACCAATCAGAGACCATTCATTTTTTTCATATGAATTATTTGTGTGTTGTCTACAAATCCATTAAAAAGCAATATTTTATCATTTGTGTACTTTTTTTCTGTTTTTTTACCAGGTAATCGTAGGGTTTTCCTTCACAAAAATTGCTCTTTCCTCAACATTAGGGCCTACAATATTATGAAAAAGGTGTTTTTGTGACTTGAGTGAAAGTAATTGCACTCTCTAGTTACGCATAAATTGTCAACTTTTGACAATATGACCCCAAAGTTAATATTGTCATCAATGACTATCTGGTGTTGTATATAAGTGACTCCAAAAGATCCTTTCTATCGTACAATCCTCGATGAGCTTTTAGATGATACATTCTGACAACTACTTTGCAGATAGCGCATATAATTTGGGATATTTGAGTCCTCTGGATCATGAGAACCTCTATGGGTACATTGATCGTTATCAAAAGAATCTAGAGTACGAAAGGGACTATAGAAACAAGGTACGTCGGGAGAACAACAGAAAGCTCATACAACCCTTCCCGAATATCGCTGGCAAGAAGATTTACATAACAAATACCACGAAGCAGCCCTCTCCAATGGCTAATTACTCAAAGAGCTCTCTCAACGTGGCTCAAAAGAAGAAGCTCGACCAACAGGTGAAGAATAAGCCGCAGGAGGACCAAAATCTGAAGAGAGACAAGTCTCCCAGCATCCAATCGGAGTTGATGGTTCCACCAAGAGAAGTATCGCACTCTGAATTCCAACCGTCTTCCTCAGCTTCGTCAGACCTGCAGACTGAACGAGAGGAGAGCCTTCCCCCGCCAATAGAACCAGTGATGAGCGTTCCCTACTCCTCAAACCATGTTCTCAAATTACCCACAAGAGAGAAAAAGTTTTTCCGAAAATTCTTCAAATTCTTCCGCTAATATTTTTAAATACAAAAAAGACTATCTATCCGACCTTATCGATGTGTGTTATTTCATCACATATTAACTAATGACCTCATCGGAACTCTAGAGAGATTTGCACACAAAAATTTCTTCTTTAAATGACGTAATAAGTTGCTCCAAGAAATGCCAAATGCAGCTTTGTTGATTGATTAATCTTAACAATTGAGACAAAGAATTGATTAATCGTCCCCTGATGATAGAATTTGTTTAAGGGAGATGAAAATCTATTCAATCTGGGTCGTGGATGATGTTTGAGAAGAACGATTTTTTTTCTTTATATTTGGAGAGGAAGGGAATATCGATTTTTCCTACCTCCTCTGTCTCACATCCATTTCCCCATGTAAACGTTTGTACTTTTATAATTATACACAGAAAAAGTATACATCTAATATATTGAGATCGTATATCTTGATGTATGGGTATATATATTGATGAAAAATTACAAGTTTATGTCTACACTATATGACATCAGAGTGTCTATGCCATGAATCTCTTGTTATGCATTTATTGATCTCCCAATCTCATCCTTAATAATACAAATATTGTACTTTATTTGAAATTATTACGAAAAATCATTGTATAAATAAAATTGATATTTATAAGAGGTGTATTAGAACGTGATAAAGTTCAAACCCTTCAGAGATTTCTCTATACAAATGAATACAGTTGATATTCATACAGTTTATAGAAATAATAAAAAGTAATCAGATCACAAAATAATGAAGCCTCTTATAAACAATTGAACCCCAGGGAGAGTTCTAGTCAATTTTCACCAATGGATGAAAAACCATTCTTGGACATTAGACATTACTTTAGATATTGATTGCAGATATTTTATGGGTAATAAAATATTTCGTTTATCTTGAAACTATTTTTGTTGGGATTTTAACATGAAATTCATATGGAAATCTTTCATTGCTAATAAAAACCTTTTTATCAACCCTTCTTGGCTCCGTGATTATAAACAATTGCATGAATTTCATCAGGGGATTTTATAATCTAACTAAACAACGTGTCATTTTTACTAAATCAAAAATTAAAGTCTGAATAGAATAAGGTTCCCCCCCCCATTTTTATACAAAATGTGCTCATCTGAGAAAGAAAAATAAAATCTTTAATACTTTTTGAAATTCAAACTAGAGACGGTCAAGAAGCATTAAAACATAAGTAATGTGACATTTATAAATTGTTTTAATGAACACAAATTTTTGTAATATTATGAAACTTGGAAAATGACAACTCTAGACTTTAGACTTAGATATGTGAATTTAAAGAATATAAAATCATTGCTTCATCGGTAACTTGAAAAATATAAATTTCTAGAAAAAAAACTGCCTTAATAGCCCTCCTCATAATCACATTGAGCCTTTTATGGACATTAAATGTCATTTGGTCCTACATTAACATTGACTATGTCAAGACAGACAAATTATCAATTTGCATCGATGATCGTCTTGCAAAGTTTAATAAGCTTATCGGCTCCAAAGATCTCGTCATCATCAGAGACGGCATGACGAAACCGTTCACTGGGAATGGCTATTTCGGTATTAGCCTCGGTCCCAACTCGAGTCTCTTCCTCAAGCACGGCCTTTCCCTCTCATGGATGCATAAGACTAATTTAATCATTGACATTGAAATCGACTCTACAATATCCCAAAATGTCAATGCAATTAATGTAATAGATGGAAAGATTATGTCATTTAAATGCTTCAAGCACGATGTAAGTGTTTCTCGCGAAAATTAATTTTCTTTAGAACGATCTCTGCGTTCCAACCTCCTCGTCTGTATGGATCCATCGTATTATACCAGAACTGCTCGTTCAAGAGATTAGCATTGACAATCCTTCCGTGAGTGCACCTTTTCGCTAATCAGATCCCTTAGAATCATGTTATAAGCGTCAAATTGACTAAAGCTAAAATTCCCGAAGGAATAATCCTGAAGAGGCACACTTTTGAGTGAGTTTCCACTCAAAATCATGTTCCTTAGGGATAAAATTATCACAATCGAATTAATCCCAAATGAGAATCGTGCATCTCCTCAAAATAAGGGAATCGACCTGAGGTCCGATATTGTCGTCGACGCCGGTGTCAATGGCCTCTACTTTTTGGTCGGATATTTGCAGCCAGTGATTAAGGATCGCGTTGATCTAGATCCGTTTGAGTGAGGTTTCCATTCCCCTAATTTGATAGGAAGAAGCTTTTGAAATATCAGACCCTGGTGAAGAAGGATGAGCTGCCGTTCATTCTCCCGAGGATCAGGGACCTGAAGGAGTATCAGTATTATGTGGAAAATGTTATCACCTCAAAGATCAATACCTTGGCGGATGGAATGGTTGAGGAAATAAAGAGTCTCTCATATCAGGTGTATTCTTTTCCAACAGAGAGCTCCTTCAAGGTGCACATGACCGCTTGGAATAGAGTGAGTATTTCTCTTCTTGCCTAATAAATTTCCTTTGAAATTACTACTCATTAGTAATACCACTAAAATATCTTTTGTTTCTCCTTTTAAACCATTTCAAATGGTCTATATGCCTTGCAAATCTAACAGTTTAAATGTAATTTCAGGGATATCCAACATCAAACACTTATTCATTTTCATAATAAAGACTTAATGACTATCATTTTATAAATAAGTCCTATAAATATGATTTCTCATATCGATTCCGATAGCCTCCCTCCTTCCACATTACATGTATAACCCCTCATGTGAGCCCGAAGAGATCTAAACTCGGCTATGAAACCCAATTCAAAGAAAAAAAATTATTTGGTCAATTTACTCATGAGTAGTAGGACTACATTCCTTTATGAATAAATATCATTTTCAAATTCCTTTATGAATCCAGATTTTTTTCTATTTGTCATTAAAAATCTGATTGAAAGAGGTTTTTTCTCTCTTTTCGTGAGAGTTACCAAGTCTATTTCTAGTCCATCAGAGTCGGTAGTTAAGGATCTGCTTTTCTATTTCATTCGATTCCGTGTTAAGAAACATCTAACTTTAACTCCAAGATTTTTCGAAGATAAGAAGACCATTCAAGTCTGGCCAAGTTTACTACTCTTTTCAATGCTAAATTATTTTTTATTAAAACTCAAGATTTTTGGTACTCCAGTTCATTCGTTTAGTTACACATTTCTGGTCATATTTCTATTGAGTAGTATGATGAAATGTATCTAATAGAAAAGAAAGAAAAAAACGTGATCTACAATACAGATATTTGAGAATAGTGAAACATAGGCCTTTCATTTACTCTTCTTAAAAAGGGATTGTTTAGATTTTTACATTTGCATTAGGGAAAAATCAATATACACATTTGTGTATAAACATTTTCACTTTTTCAATCATGATGTGGTTATTCTTTTCTGCTCTATAACCAGCTTTTGAGTATGAAACCTACTGAAATCTTCTATGTATCAAGTCTCGAATAGTATGCCATGTTTTAAATCTTTTTCACGACATAAACGAAGAAATATTCCAAACATTCTTCTCAATTGACTTTCTGAAGATTTTTCGGATAGTCTCTTCATCTATCCGCGTCCACGCTGTGTATCATTTCCGATACTTGGTGCATCTCGACTTTGACGGGGGCTTTGCTCAAGACTTTTTTTGTGAAGCTTTTGATACTCCATAATGATATTCTTCATCTCACAGAAGAAGTTGGTCTTGTTCGTTTCATGATAAAAATTGTAATGACAAGTCGAAAGATGTCATATATATTGGGTCGTTCGAAAATAATAAATTTTCTCTTTGAAATAATAATATTTATTTTTCTAAAAAATTATTTCCAGTTTTTCTATTCCAGAAATCTTTTCACTCAAAATAAGACTTTACTCAGTAAGAAAAATGAACGGACTACTTATTAATTTTAGAGGGTGTGATTTTAGGTACAAATATTACAGGTTGTACTGTATCTTCATCTGTTCCTTTTTGGTCTACCCCGTTTTTGAAACTACTTCTCATGACCTCACTTGAGTTGTAATAACGTTTTTGTCTATCCTCTGTCTTGTGGAAAAATACTGTGTTTTGATAATTAAAATAAACTCCCATGTCTAATGATAATACCCCTAAATCTTATTCTGGTCTTCTCTTTTACCTAGCCAGTCAAAGGTTACCTCATAATTCCGGTCTTTCTGTAAGGCCTTTTCCTTAAGAAATACCAGCATTTTTCTTGTCTTATGATGCAACGCCTTTTTTTATTCAAGTAAATTGTATTTTTTTAAAATAGCGAATATAATCTCTCTTATTCGCTAAATTTGATTGAACTCAACAGATGTTTGATAACTTGTTATATAAAAAGTAATAAAATCTCAATAGAGAACCTATAATTTCGTATTTCGTCAATCTTAAATTCTTAATCAAAAGGCGTCCAAATCTAGGCTAAAATTGACAAGAATGCGAAAAAAGTTGACTACTTTTTCTCACAGAGAAAAAATTACGTTACAAATTCAACCCTTCTTTCTTGTAACTAGAGATGAAGTAGTTCTCATAACCTTACATCATATGTAACGAGAAATTGCTTTTACAAATCTCTAAATTCCTTTAAAGTAATTTCACATTTTTCTCACTTGTGGCACATGGTGGCGTAAACTAGATAAAATCATCTTTTGAAGATGAGTTCTCGCTCGAATATTCACAGAAATGAGTCTTGAGATGGTTGCTCTGTGGATTTCTTTTATAAAATATCACCTACATTAATTACATCTCATGAATTAAAGTTATGTTAGTCTCTGTGATACTGGAGGATTCCATCTATACTATCTACGACTCAAAATATAAATTGAGCTTCTGTTCCCTTGTGTTCCTCAATATTTGCACATGAAAATATAGACTGTACTAAAATCCAGAAATAACTCATGTTACGTCATTTTTATTTATGAAAAAAATGTTACCGAACCAAAGAGCAATTTTTGAACACCAAATTAAAACTTTTGCGTGTACTGTTTCTAGAAACCTGATTGCTTCCAATCAAAATATTTGCTAAAAGTTTTTTTAATTTTTAACGACATTCGTTCATTCAAGTACAAACAGTTCCAGCTTTGATGGTACCGTCATCTTCTACAATATTTTGAAGCTTTTATAATCCAGGTTAAAATCCCATGTTTTTGTTTACTAATCCACGATTTGAACTACTTCTTGATGAATTCATAACTAATAGAATTGGGGTGTAAAATTAACTTTAATGAATTTATAAAATACTTTTGATTGTGAAATTTGTTTTAATTTTCAACCTTGTAAAAAATTACTTTTTTGAATTGTGCTGTTTCTAAACCTGGTTTTTTGATAGAAATAAATGTTATTTTAGCAGCCTGTACTTAATCCTTGTAGTCTTTTGAATAATATTTATTTCAACAGCTATGGGAATCTGGATTCTCAATCACTGACTCGCAAGCCGATCACTCTCTAAATGGAGACCGTTACAATTTAACCTTGTACTATCTCTTGTCACAAAAGATTGACACCATGGTCAAATTGTTGCATGCTGACAGAGTAGGCAGTGATTACTTCATCAATCTCAACTCTCCAATGTCCTGTTCGGAGGGTCCATCTATATTGTAAGATTTCCCGTGAAAAATGACAATTTATAAATCTGGTAATCTTTGACCATTTTAGGAATCAACTCGACCTCTGGCCCTTGATGAGTACAAATGAGCAGATTCTTCAAATGATTGAATCATGGCGGATAACGCTCAGACATCGTGGTTGTGAGACATTCTTCAACATGGGCCCTCAAGGCTTCTTACAAGTGAGTATATTTTTCGCTTTTAACTCTCGTGAAAAATAACTGAATTTGTCTCTTTTTGCACATGCACCTCCTCTCTTTGAACATGTGTATTAGGATTTTAATATTAAACTTTGAAGCTGATAAAAATTGTGAGATTGCATTTATTGAAGCATTCTGTCTTTTATGAAACAAGATTTTTGGTCACAAGTGAGCGAACAATTCTAGGCTGGTATCATAGAAAAATTCCACTTGAAAATCCATGGGTTGAAAATCATAGAGAATCGCAGTAAACTAAATATTTTCATATTTTTAAATCTGAGTATTCATTATGAAAATATTTCCAGCACCTTTGTTTGTTGATTTTTTAAATTGGTGTTAAAGTTTCATTTAGCTACGAGTTTAATCAATGAATTTTCCACTATTAAAAACTCAATATTTACATATTTAGTTTAAAATTGTTTCAAAATACCGTTCTAAGGAATCAGATCAACATTTTTACAATTTTTTTATTTTGACAAGAATATTCCTTTGATTCAATTATGTATCTTTTTCTTGTTTATTCGAGTGAAAATTTTGGAATTTTAAACAAAATTTGGAAGATATTCTATCGTTGTGACGCCATATCGTGTGCAACATGTCATTTTTTCTTAAACATGATACCTACCAACCTCAAGTCCCAAAAATCATTCAACTTCCAAGGTTTTGTAGCTCCAATAATGTGTCAAACTATGAATATCTTAAAACAAGTCTAGCCGAGTGACTAGTTTCTCTAAAGTTTCGTGAGTCATTTCTCAATGAATTTCTTACACCCTACGTATGATTGTAGAAGTTGTTAAAAGAGAAATTATTTTTCAATCATGCCATTCTCTCTCAGAGAAAACTCTTTTTGAATGTTGAAATTAAATATTTATTACACAATTCTATTGATTAACACCACTTGAAGTATTTCATTGAGCAAAGAGAGAAGAGCATTTGTGAAAATACATTTGTTTGCTCTCCTTTCATCTCAGCTCTCGTGGAATTGACATTCTCTCTCTAGCATGCAGCGTTCCTTGTGACCGATAGAAAGCTATCCCCTCTGACCATGTAGTATTCCCATCTTGTTGAATCCATCAGACGAGATCAATTTTACTTTCACTTTGCATCTCTCATAACAATAACTGTGACGTTAGACTATGGAGCTTTGTATCCTTGGATGATGAAATCTAATTCTAATTATAGAAATCTAATGCCACTAATTTGCTAAATATTGTACGCGTTATCCACAAAATCATTCCAAACACCTCGTTTTGAAAAATAAGTTTTAGTGTACATTTAAATCGCACCGGTTAGGTTTCTCCTTGAAGACTTGATGAAAGACCATGGTAAAACTAATACATTCGGATGGAGCATAAAAATCTTTTTTTTTGAAAAATTTCCGTTGTATACTTACTAAGAGAGCATATTGAAAAACATAATTCACCTTTCTTTTCACTTAAAACTCTTTTTTAGAGCATCTAACTCGAAAACATTATTTTCATATATAAACTCGTAAAATGACTAATTTTGTGTTCCTCGTCATATTCTAGAGAATCATTGAAAGAAATGGTTTCTTACTTTTGAAACATAAAAATAGACATTAGATTGCTTTTTTATATATATGAAGATACTGTTTTCGAGTTAGATACTCTAAAATATAGTTTCAAGTGAAAAGAGAGGTGAATTACGGTTTAGAATATGTTCGTTTATCAGATGAGTAAACCCCAATAATACATTACAGTTTTGGTTAACTCGGTAGAGATTCACTCAACGGTTTTCTCTTTCAAACGAATTTTTCAGCCTTGAAACCCACGAAAGATGGTTAAAAAATATATTTTCTGTTACAAGGATCCTTCAATCAAAACTTTTATTTGAAATCACCTGCCATTTCTCGAGAAATATACTCTCAACTATTCACAAGTTTATAGAGAACTGTCATTTCTTATTTAGAGAGGAGAAGTTGAAATAGTTCATTGGAAAGAGAGTGATTGATTTTCTCGGATCCTTTCTCTTCAAATCCATCATGATTGGCATGCCTGTTGAATGTCAAGAGAGATTTGATTCCATAATATTCATACGGAAATAGGAGATTTTCTATACCTTACACCATTTTATCTGAGTTGTCAAGGTTCCGTTTTCTGTTGTTTTAATGATACCAAAAGATCAAAGTTTAGCCTTCAAAGTCATTATTTATATTTTTTTCATCTCTTGATAAAATCTATATTTCTCTCTAAATTAATCAATGAACGTATTTATTTTCTCTCTTTCTCCGTGAAATACCTCTAAATATATTTTTCTACTTTTTACGTCAATAGAATGACCTTATAAATGGTATTCAAAGAATACATGCGCATTCTGTCGAGGTAGCTGACAGAACCGTTTCCCCTAGTGAACTCTAATACTCTGCAAGATGTTTTTGAGAAAAATTCGATATTGCAAAATAGTGACTCTATTTATAAAGTAAACATTAGCAACAAAGTTTATTTGTGAAGCAACAACCTACAGATTACAACTGTTTCGATAACTAGGACTCAAATCTAAAGAGCCTTTTTTGTTTCCTCAAGGCCGTTTTCTACTCAATTGGCTCAATTCGCCTATCAACAGGCCATGTCGCCGTCTGGCTACGGCCCAATAACCTCCACAGAGGTCTCAGACTGAGAAAAGTCCTCTTAGCGCCGCAGTTCGTTTACGCAAATCTCGGTTTCTACTTCAACCTCGATGAATCCACCGGATCGACCTCGCCAATCCTCTACATTGAACGCAGTATCGAGCATATGCACCGTCCCTTGTTGGCCAGCTTTATGAATGTTTCCACTAGGACTTTTGAGAACATGTTCGAGAAGAAGGTCCACATTCAACCGTCAATCGGCCCGATAGAAGTCGACTTTCTCAGCGGCCTCAGGTACATCTCAAAGACGAAGATAATCTACGCATGCCCCGCCAATTGTGAGCCAATACGAGAGGTCGGGTGAGTTATTATCATTCTTCTTCTTGAGAATGACTTGATTATAATTCTCGAAATGACTCTCTTGATATACATGATTTCGAATAACATGTTTATTCCCAAGGTTATTGCAGCATTCGAAAGTAGTTATCTAACTGTGTTTATTTCTTCCACATTACAAATGACTTATTTCTTTTTCTCTACAATCTTCGAGGTCAACTACAGAAAGGTTGAACTAGAAATAATCCATCATTTTTTCAGCTTTGTTTGATTTAATGCATCTTGAGCAGAAATTGGATACTTTTCGTGTAGCTGCTGACTCATCCCCAAGAGAGAGCTATTGGGATTTCTTGTTATCACACAATTATCTGTTCATACCTGTGTATTGAGGTCAAATCATATCTGATTCAGACCACACATGAACATTTCAATCGTATTTGCAGGCCTCTGTTCTGTGAGGAAAATAGCTTTAGCGTTCTTCTATATCGATGTAGTGTTATTATTAATAGGGCTACCAGAAATATGTAAAAATAATTTTAAAATATGTAAAATAAGGATCAAAAATATTACAATTTTATTTAAAAATGGATAAGATACAGGAATTATTGAGAAAAAGTGTAAGGAAAGCGTCTCTCTTTTTATAATAATAAAAATTACATAGCTTTGTTCTGATTTATTCTTGGGGTGCTGTCAATAATCCAATCATAACATTCATGAATTTCTGTCCGTTGAAGTCTGATTCATCACAAACGAGGAACACTCTCTGGTTTTCAATTCTTGACTTTAGAATGGTATATTCTTCTTCAAATATCTCTTTAGTTTGAGATCTAGCTAATTCATTACTAGGAAATGGAAATGCAGACGTTTTCAATAGGCCTTGTAATTCTGGATGTCCAAGTTTGTAAAGAGGAATTCCGGCTGATAGAAATACCCTCATGATTTTATGTCGATGTGTTTTGTCGTTTTCTTTCAACGATATCTGCTTCATTCCATCATTGATACTTCTTGTCGTATGCTTTTGAGTCTTTCTATGCTGCTCTACTTGATATTTTGTTGCTAAAGATACGTTCAGTAAAAGTCTTTTCCAACTTGTTTAAACTCTTTAGGGTAATCTGTAACGCAACGTCGCATTTTTGGCAATGATCAACAAGAAACCATTCCCACGCTGGTCTATCCAATAACATTGTTCTCATTGGTCATTTATTAGTTGCACTTGCGCCCCTACATGTTAGGACCTTCAGTCATTGCTTCGTATGACACATAATGCAATTGTAATAGTTCCTGTACCAACAAACATGATAGTTCGTGTTGATTTTTCAGAAATCATGGCTTTTCATAATGATTTTGAAATATGTAAAAATATTCATTTACATATTCCCAAACGAACATTTTTTTCAATTTTGGATAAGATTTTCTTATAAATTGAGCAATGAGAATTGAAATATCAACCATTCGCATCAGTTGTTTGTCTCTAACATTCTTCAAGTCCATTTATGCCTCGAGACTAGAAATCACCATCTTTAGAGGCAATATAGTCATAAGTAGCCTTTCTCACAGCATCATAATCTCTCATGTTTTTCAGAGAAATATAATGTTTCAGAGACCTAAATATGATAATCTGATAAATGAAGATCTGGACTATGAGGAGGATGTGGTAAACCTTGAGGCCGAGTGCTGCATCTTTTCCTCTCGACTCCGTATATACTCTCTACCCTTTTCTTCCTATTCTGTACACTAAGCTCGTGCGGCAACCATTTGTTGTAAT
>JJOG01006340.1:0-23954 GCA_000715275.1 Gyrodactylus salaris
TAAAGAATTTGTTGTTGATTAAGACTTTTTCATAATCCAAATAAAGAGCGTTTGCGTAAGCTATAAACCTTGTAATAAAACCAAACCGAAGAGGATTTCCCTAATTGAAGATAAAATGACTTAATTTAATTTAAACATTCCTTAGATATCTCTAAAATTATGATATTAGAAGGATTATATTATTACTAATTACAATCTGTATACTTGTAGTAGAATAGCCTTGAGTAATATTTACACTAAAATAGCCTTTAACTATCAAACTTGACAAATTGAATGTGCATTTTTTATCCTCTCAATCATAAGTCTCTTATATCTTCTTAGGGCTATTCAACTAATAAACTAGATTTCCTTATTGCCCGATTTATTTTTTCCATACTTAACTTTTCTTGTCCCTGTTCTAATTTCCAGTCTCACCTTGGCCTAGGTAGGTTAGCAGTTTCGAGTATTCAATCTCTTTATTTCAGATCCTTTTTCAGAATTGATCGTATGAGATAAAATAAAGATTGTAGTTCTTACTAGATTTCTGTCATGTCCATAGATGACTTGACACCTATTAGCCTAAAACATTAGGTCACTGCTAATTGAAAAACGTCTATCCAGATCTCACAGTTTTGCGAAATATAGAAGATGCTGAATACAAATTCGATGAAAGAAATCCTTCAAATAACCTCAATTGTCTTTTGGATAAGCACTACTCATAATAGTTGCGTACATTTTTGTTGGAATGAAGGAAAAGAGTAGTTCTAATGAAGTAGTTCATTAGCAGACTTCTAAGTATAGAAAAAGTATACCTAGTACATGGAATTTGTATCTTTTTAACTAAAGTAAATTGCATAGAATATGTAAACTGTGCTTTGGACGGAATTCAGATTGCAAATCGCAGTTTAAACCTCTCTTCGAATACATCCGCATACATAAAGGATGTCTATTGATTAAACTTGAATAAATCTTTTTATAATTACATAAGAATGGAGCAAACGATGGCTTGCAATCTATATTACGGATCCATTCAAAGTTAATTTCAAATATCAGAACCCGTAGAAGGACCCAAATAAAGAGAGTTAGTGCTTACAATTTAGAATACTTAATGTCATACTTAGGCTACAACATATGCAGTGCTACACCGAGTCTCAGGGTTACAATTTTATTTTTCTAAAAATTATTGAATTGTACTCTTGAAAAAGATTTTAAAAAATTCAAATGTATCGCCTTTTTTTACTCTTCTTGGCAATTGATAAAAGGGTACAAATTATTGCATCACTTAGAAGATGCATGCACCTAATGAGTCTTAGAGTATTCTCTAATTTCATTGGCCAATGCCAATTAGTCAATACTATTGGATGGAATATTTCGACTTGAGAGAGTATATAAAGCATTATTTTTTTATGTCTACCCATTTCACAGGGCTTGATACTGGACAGGTCAAGCTCGATATCCGATATGATTTTCGATATAGAAAGTATCGTATCGATATAGTTGCATCAGCTTTGAGAATATCGAATTTTCTACTCATTCTAGCACGATATTATATGAGACTATTATATAAATATAGCCCTTAATATGCGATTGTGCACACTTGAATAATATTCATTCATATATTTTTATTATTTTTATCCCATGAACTAAGCAATGAAATAATCCTAAATTTGTTCGCCTCTCTGCAGAAATGGGGGAGAATCAAACAAAATTAGGATAAAACATTCTTACCTAATTTTACAATTTCGGAGGATTCCTAGATAGATTCAGTTATTAATCATGGATTTATGGACTAGGGCAATCACGTTCACTTTTCTTAGTAGACGTGGTTCGAGTCTTACCCCGAGGCTATCCCCCGAAAGGGGTAAACTCTGTAAAACATTCAATGCTAGAATTAAAAATCCTCGAGAAAGGATAACTCGGTTTAAAAAATAATAGAAATATTCCAAGAAAGAAAGTAACAGTTTATCAGTAGAAAAAATAACGAGAATAATCACTAAGAAGTTAAAATTTATAAAAATAGAATTATCAAGATTTTCTGCTCATAAAAGATTATCATTTATTCCGAATGGTTCAAAATCAAAGGCAGGTGTGAAAAGGGCTTTGGCTGAAATGATGATGATGATAATAAAAAATCATACGAGATGACATTTTTGGTAGTAATTTTTAATGAAGAATCATCGATCAATCTCTTAGAGAATTCCCATGAGATTTAGATCTAATTTCTCCTACAAAAGTTATCCATAATTTCTACTTGCTTCTTCTCTTTTGCATCTCAAGTAATTTTTTTCTTTTCTACCAATCACAAGTCAAATGGAGATCAACGTCTCAACTTTTTAATTTACAACAGAAAGTAACAAAATTTAATTCTTTGAATAACAGTTTCATATCAATTTCTCTTTTGATGATATAACCTAATTTCACTAAACTCGTGTACTGTCAGAATTTATTCATAGTTTTACGAAAAACTATTTAAGTTAATCAAGGAATATTTACTGTACAATAGGGCACTGCTTTTTGAAATAAGATCACGAGGAATCGCTTTAGATTGCTCAAGCATATGATGAAGAACTAATTATGAGGCTATTTCCATCTTTCGTGCGCTGTAAATTTATCTTCTATGGTCGAAACTCTGATGTGTTAAAAATCCATGTAAAAATAAATTCAAATGGCCGCCATTTTCTCGCTTTTTAAAGACTACTTAATGGAAATAATCATATATTCTGTTCAAGCAAATTATTTCGCTCCAAAGATAATCAGATTGTTTGAAAAATATTCTCCGTTTAGATTTGGAAATTCTGGCTAATTTTTTTAACTAGATATCGCGCATCAGTCACATCTTCCTAACAAGAGGCTTTTAATTGAGAACGTTTCTTCCCAATATTACTCCTATCTCTCACAAAATCTCAAGATGGTCAAGAAAATCCCAGTTTAAGTTTTGGCGCAAGTTCAAATTAATTCGAATGCGATTTTCATACACAAATTATTTTGGCCTGTTTCCAACACCTATAATACATATTTAATACACAGTTCCTCGTGAAATCCTGTCTAGATTACGATTTTGCGCGATCAAAAAATCAGTGCCCTGCTGTACAATAAAAGATTTAAATTATCTGAAAATAGTGGATTTAATCATGTCCCTTCACGAAGAATCAAAGGGAAAAACCTAATTCGCGCAATTCGAATGTAAACTGAATCTTATTTTTAAAGAAGATATTTTTAGAATGAAAACTAGACTATAATCTGGAAATACTAATCCTGTTTTTCGATTCCCTCTAGTAACATACACAATGTGTATTACACATGTTACAGTTAATTAAGTCTAGTTCATTTACAACTTGAGAGCCTGTTAGTTAATTTAGATCATGTTTCCTGTCGACACAACGAACGACTCATTTGTAAATTGACTGGGCAGAATATAATCAATTTGATTTTTGTTAAAAATAGATAGCGTCAAATCTTAGATTAAATCCCGTTGGATCGAAAAAGTGGATTTTCACCTGCATTGAGTTTTAAGGATTGTGAAATCTTGACACGTCTGCTCCTAAGCGATAAATAAAAAGTCTCATGCAAGCATCGTGCGCTCTATATTCTCCCCCATGGAAGATATCGGAAGAGATTTATAAAATAATTTCTTTATCACATTGAGCTCTCCCAAGTGGCGTGAATTATTTTCTTTCCAAATGAAATCATTTAGTAAGATTCTTTTTCAGGAAATTCTACCGAACGAGAATCTTTCAGAGAAAGATAAATCATTTAATAAATCATTTTTAAAATGTTAGAAAGCTTCAGAGATTGTATTTTCTTTTGAATGAAAATACTTGGGTAGTGTATTTCTTTCTGATCTAACGAAAGGATTCAGACACTCTGAATAGATAAGTCTCACACAATAATCTGTAACTCTCTTTATTCCTTAAGTCGTGACTACCAATTACTTATTATCGTTTATCGTATCTATAGAAATAAATTCATTTTTGTCTAAGCTAAACTCGTTTCTTCAATGAGTTTACTTCAAGCATGAAGAGCAGAAGATAAAAAATTTTAGTTTGAATACAGACAATAAAATGCGGATTTCTAGACTGAAATGTTTCAACGTCACATTACATAGTAGATTCTCATCATGAGAATCTCATGTGTGAACTAGAAGCAACGTTAAGACTTCAATTTTAGATTTAAGAAACCATATCCGCCATCTTGGATTTTATCGAAACTTCTTTTTGAGAAATCTACGAGGGGGGAAAGAAAATTTGTGTTTTTAATTTTTCCAACATGAATCAGTAGACTTCTAGGTATAGAATTTTTTCATGGATTTTTTAGAAAAAAATATTTTTTACGGGTACACAATAGTGAACCAAAACACTCTCAAGTGAGATGTATTAGTTTTTCATCCTCAGACTCATTTTCTGTGAATATCTTTTTCAGTGCGAGTTGAATCTATTCAAAATCAAGTCCAAATTTCTCAAAGTCAAATCGCCATTGAGTAATTTGAAAATGGAAGAACGAAATTTTGAATTTCTAAAATGGTAAAAATCAAATTCCGAATGAATGGACTCGAAATCAAATGCTTGGGAATTCATTTTGAGAAAATTTTCAAAAATTAAAGTAAAAAGCCTAACTTCTCAAAACACAGATGGTTTTTTTCAAAATTCGATGGCTAAATTCAACAGAGTAAATATTATTTAGTATTCGAAATGGAAAATGTAATTTCAAATAGAAAATTAACGAATTCAAAATGCAAACTCAATTTCATATTATAACTTCTCGATTTCAAGTTGAGAAACACCTAAATTATTTTTTAAATTTCATTTTGCTGGCAAAATTATAAAAAATTTAATTTAAAGCTGTTTTTCTAAATTTCAAATTTATATGAAAACTATCAAACTAAAACTGGTTACTAAAACGAATTAATAATGGAGAGTCTGAAGCATGAATGCATTTATTCCACCAAGTCTTCTTTTCTTATGCATCCTGGGTAGTAGCTTGATTTGACCTATTCATGACTGTATTCTGATTGTTTTTAAATTCTTTAGCATTTTTTGAGAAAAAATAACTAATTTTCATTATTTATTTGATGTTATTTTGATGATTCTTTTCTAATAAAAAGAATAAAATTAAAGTTTTTTTTAATGAAAAAATAACACCAAACGCATTACTTCTATAAAGTAACAATAAAGTTACTATAAAGTAGTAAGCACAACATGTTTACTTTTATCATTTAAATTAAATTATCAGATCGGATTAGTCACCGTGTATCTTATACGGGGCTGGATAAGTTATCAACTTGGCGGGAAAGCAATTCCGATTGAAATGTATTACGTAGAAGAGCAGTCGCCTGTTAATGATCGTCATCCAATTTTGAAAAATAATCGTTCTGGACACTCTCAAACTAGCACGTCATATGAATAACGATGAAAGAAATATAATAAAACAATTCGAAACAAGTTTATTTTATTTTTGCTGTTATTTTGTCCTTATTCCTACATTGAAATAATACTTGATTTTAATAAATATAATGTTGAAAATTTAAAACGTTTTTAAAATTACGTAAATATTCCTAATAGAACGCTAGAACCTAATTCTGCTTAATAAGGCTTATTTGATTTTAAATTATTTCTTCATTCACACAATATCAGTTTGTGTACATTATTTAAGCTTTTTGAGAATTTTGGTTTGTTTAAATGCATAAAAGATGAGTTTAATGGCTTTGTAAAAGTGCGCACAGATCAAAAGATTTATTTAATATAATCACCAATGGCTCGATAAGTTTAGCCTGACAGTCCAATCATTTCGACTTTCATCGTTAATATGTATTAATTTCGTATATTCAAATGTCAATCAATTATACTGAGATCACAAATAGCATCTGTTCATCTGGTAATAGTGGAAAATTACCTCTAGCCTCTGAGACAATTCTCATTCCTCCTTCTCATTCTGAATCTACAGACAATTGTCCACCACCTCCAGTTAGGTCGACAAGCACTCTGTAAGTCTATAGTAATATCGTCTCTTGAGGAAAACTAATGTCTCATTTTATTTGCCTTTTATTTTGCTAACAAATCAGTCCAGATCTTTTAAACTTTAGTCTCAAAAGTTGTACAAAGTAAATTGGAATTACTATTTTATGCACTTAGTAGCTTAATAAAAAGCTCTTTTAATTTTGTTCAGGCAATAGATAATTCTTTTTCTGGTATTCTAAATTAACCCTATTAAATAGGTTTTTAATAAGCCGTTCTTTCCATTTTGTTTGGACCTCCGGATTGATATAAACATTTTATAAAGTGATATAAGACCTGATTTACATAGTTGAATAAACAAAATTATCAAATCCTTTCTATCTAACGAGAGTTTCTCAATAAAAGACAATCTGATAAATGTCAATGCCTAGCAAATTTACACGACCTCCTTAATTAAAGAATCATTCAAGTTAGTATCGATTGCATAAGGAGTTTAGTTTAAAATTACTATCTCTCTATTATTTCATCAAGACTATTCTCTAGAATGCATCGCAATATTGAGACATCGAAGCCCCTACCAACGCCCCCTTCAAAGGTTAAGAAGAGACGAAGTGAGTAAACTGTTTTGACTCTTGATTTTAAATCCCAGTTAAACTCTTTTTCTTTAGTTAAACTTCCGAAATTCTTTGATCGATCCAATAAGAACTCTGAACCGAATCCAGAACCGAGTATTGGACTGCCGACAGGCGTCACTCATCATCTTCATGTTGTCTTTGACTCTGCCACGGGAAATATTCAAGTGAGTGCCAAATTGTCTTCAGATATCCATGTAGAGTTTTTTCATTCCGATCTACTCATACAATTATTTTAATAACCAAAATCTAAGTCTTGAGATATTATGTCACGACTCTATTGCAATATTTAAACTTTATTTTAGATAATAAATTCTTCGTTATCTCTCTTTTGAAATAGAAGGTTGAAAAAAACTTTCATGACCAAAAAATATCTATATGTGATTTTTTGAAACAATTTTAAGCTAAAACTCAGACGTTTTTTAGAAAGTTTCTTGTAACTTTACTTTGAGACTACATCAGAATTTAAAAATCTACATAGATATTTTTATCCTGAAAAGAATATTATCTCTTACTCCACAATACTAGGGTTTAAAGATCTCGAATCAAATATATATGCAATTCTGGGATCACTTTTCGGAAAATAATTTATAAACTAATATTTTTATCCTCCCTCATAAAAATATATAAATAGCAATTTAAGACTTTGACGGAAAACATCTCTTTTTCTATATCTGATTGATAATAAATAATTACACAGTTAGTTATTCTGAATCTATAATTATCCAACATTTGACAGCCTCATCAGTTGAAGTAAACAACAATAAACTTTTTTAATCCTTTCATTCCTAAGAATATAATCAGATTTGAGAACAAAAAATGATTTACATTGAATTATTCTAAATTTAAGAAAAAAACAGTCGAAAATCAATCAAGATTTTTGCGCGTATTTTAACTTAAGAACCTAAAAATTCGAACTTGAACAAAAAAATATTTACAGTCTTGCAGGCTTAATGAATATGTATTTTTCAAGGGCCTACCAAATGAATGGATCAAAATCATTCAAGAATCAAAAATTTCCGCACAAGAACAGAGCAAGAATCCTGCCCTTCTTATAGACTTGTGCAAGATTTACGATGACTCGAAGAATCAAAAACCAAAGTTTATGCTAAACAACGCCTTAAATAATTCAACAATAACCAGTTCAACTGGCTCCATTGAAAGCTTCTCCTCATCAGTATATAATAACTTTTCACTTTCCTCTCACCTATCAAACATTGCCTTAGAGAGCAGCTCTGTTCGCCTTCGTGATGCGACCACGTCATCTTCACAAAACTCCACTCATAGTGCCATAGATACAACAGCCTACGCTAGTGGCCCAAACAAAGTGCGTCAATATAGCTGTGAGTTCAACCTCAACACAACTGATGCTACGAATCGAATTAACAATCTGGCTGTGAATATTAACAACACCAAGGGGACTAGCGGTCAAGAATCCACCCGACAAAGATCCCTAGCCATTCCCAATAGTGCAAGTGCTCATTCCAATTTTAATCCAAACCCCCATCCCACCAACAAGCATCATAGTACACAAAACTCTAAAGATTACCCAACTAGCGACCTCTACATTAGTGGGCTCAGTGGTAGTCAGAGCAGCGGTTGTTCCCTGTCCTATTCTTGTAATGGGAGCTCTTCAAATGTCTTGTCGGAAAACTCACAGGCTCACGAGTGTAGCGACAAGGCACCAAGTCAGTCGAATACCGAGGAAGATCTCGCCTCCTTGAATCATCCACACTATCAGTCAACGCCAGTGGTTAGTGAATTCTACCTCACTAACCACTCTCCGAATAAGCAATCTTCCACCTCGCAAAATGCCTCGCAAACCGCGTACACCTCAGCCGCTGGCGTGATGAACTACGAACCAGTGCATACCGTGAAGCAGGCCAACCTCTCACAAAAGAACTCCAAGGACGGTTATAGCGACCAGTCTATTGATAGCGGGATAAGCAACACCAATTACGCCCCAGTCAAGCATAAGAAGGGACCAGCTCCGCCAATACCGAAACATTCGCATCCCAATTCAACGAATAGCCTTCAGAATATCACCCAGCCTGAGATGGAGTCGGATGCTAGCAGTACGAATGGAACGCTGCGCCAACAACAGCAAATGTCGTTTAGCACAATTTCCAACGTGCAGGCGTCACTGGAGAGTCAGACTTCAGAGGAAATGTCCGGCAGTAATTGCCTCACTCCCATCAATAATACTCTCGACAAGACTCCTTATAAAGGTGTAAGTATTCTTATAGATTAATCTAATTATTGCATCTCTTGTGATATGACTGTAGAACTCAATTTGTCTGTCTGAAATTAATCAAGAAGCATGTGATGATGACCAAGTTTTTCAAATGAAAAGCAAAGAAAAAAATTTCTCCCTAAAATTGATTTTTGATAAATTCAAATATTCTTCCAACTGTCTCAAAATTAAAGACTTTTGTCTGCTTTTGGTTCATATTGATCAGAAGCTTTGAGATGATTAGTCGTGCACCAAACGCCATCTGTTCTTCACGTTCTACCCGTTCTTTACCTGTTCTTTCATGTCTTTAGTAAGAAAAAATATTTTCAAACTTTTATGAAACCTATTTCATGGCTGCCTAGAACCTAGGCTTGCAGGGTTAGATTTTATTAGTAATCAGAACTACAAAATGCATTTTCTACATTAAACAGGAATGGATTATTTGAATTGAGCAGATCAGCTGAAAATGATGACTTTTCATAAATATTCTCTTGAAAATATACAGAGTGATAAATAACTCAAAATTTAATGTATTTTCACTTTTCAATCAATTTTTCAGAAATTTGACAAGAACTGAGACATTTTCAGCATTCTGCTTATTCTCTAGAAGAATTTCTTAATTTCTAGGTGGTCTTAGTCATACAGAGTTATCAGGAAAAAATCCGCCAACTTTTGTTTTGAGAAAAAAGCAGACAAACATTTGGTTAAAATGACCAAAATTATATCAATTTATTTTTCATTTACTCAACTTTAAAGATTCTAATAATCACAGATTATTAATATCTAGGTATGCTCTTAAAACTGTGAAAAAATATAATTTCTAAAGACCCTTGTAGTCCTTTGGTTTTCTCTAATAGAAAAACGTTTTAAACTTGAATGGGACTGTCTCTGATGACTATTTCTTTCTGCTAGACATCAACTCAGTCTTCCCAGGAGAGAAATGACGTGTACCAAAATGTGGACGAGCTCACCCGACAGTCTAAGCCGGCCCTATTCAATTCAACGACAAACTCCACAATTGTATCAAAGAACTCGTCTATCGAAACCTCCGGCACCCCGAAACGTAGGAATAACCACAACAAGATGACCGACCAACAGATTCTCGACAAACTGAAGCAAATCTGCTCTCCAGGTGATCCCAAGGAGAAATATCGCCTCGTCAAAACCATTGGTCAGGGGTGAGTGTTTCTCTTCATTTCATTGAATGGAATAGTTGAATTAATCTTTTTAATGAATTTCTTTCTACTTTCGTAGTAATTGTTGGTTTAGTCCATGATATCTAAAAGAAAAATAGTCCAAGTTTATTTCTCAACACAACTTTATCTGAGAATGTCTGATTGAATCAGGATTGTAAGAGCAACGAAAAATAGAAGTTGAATTCGGTTTTCAAAATACAAAATTTCAAGGGCTTTATTCAGAAGAAAACCTTCTACTTTTTCTTACTCTTACAAATCGAATGCAAATATTTGACTGTTTAGATTGATAGAGTCTGCATGATAAAAATCAACAATTTGATATCTTAATCTAATTTTTTGAGCAATTTTAAAATTTATTATTCACGAATAAGGTAGCTTCAGTGAAGACTAACTAAATATTTGAATATTTTCATTATCGAGTAAGCTAGCAGGGTAGAAGCAAAACATTTTGAAATCCTCCTTGAAAAATGCCGTTTTGTTAAACTCTCAATTATCCCTTTTCCAGCAATTGTTATTTCTAAAAATAGTCTCATTGTAACTCCTTAATTGAATGCTATTTCCTATATCTAGGCCAATTATTTTTTACGCTCATTCGTCATTTTATTTGTTGGAAAACTCTAAAATTGGTTTTAAAATCTAAAGTACTCCTAAAGAGGATATTTCTGAGGATAATCAGGTAAGGTCACAAAAATTTTGAATTGAGACTTGAAAAATACATTTTTGTCCGCGATTTTTTTTCCTAAAATCGATTTTCATTCAAAGCCATTTCTCTCTCTCTTCCAATGTCATATGGTTTCTGATAAGAAAAATGCGAAACAGAACACTTTTCTGGATAAACATCATCATTCTTATCTTTTGATGAGTCACTGGGCTGTTTGTTGTTTTATTTTCACATTTTTGTTTCTTTTATTTAGGAAAATAATATAAATTCCCACTAGAAACTAAAGGATAAAGAAGCACTATTCGATATATACGCTCAAAGGTTTAATCAAATTCAATCGATAAATTGATATTTTAAAACATTAATAAATACACATGTCGGTGTAATTGGCATAGGGAAACACACTACTTGAGATGAATTAATTTCCACAATTAGTGCAATCCCCGATGCTAAGCCTAAAATTGAGGATTACCGTCTGACTTTTCACCTCATGAGGTTAGCTCCTGCCTACACCACCACCAAAATTGGTTAATTGATGAATTGTAGATTAATCACACTCTCGACGTACGCTCCCCTCGCCGAGTGAAAATGCCTGTTAGTCCTCTAAATAGAAAACATGACTTTTCTCTTTATTTATGATGATATTCTTTGAGATAAAAAACAAATCAAATTCATAGAAAACTCTTGGAGGGTTCCCTTTCTTCGCAGTTACGTCTCTCCAACCACCAAAATGAATCATTGTTTATTGGATATGCTTCAAGTCTTCTTCTTTCTTCACTTTTCAATGTGTATGATGTGTAAGATTCATTTAAGAAACTATTGAACAAATGAAATCATTAGAAAAGAACAACACAAGATTTATCAATTCTATTTTTGATCTTTTCTCAAATATCTGTTTCTAAAACCTTCTATTTTGAGCGTTTTGACAAGGAGTGAGTTTGAAAAAAAAATTACTAGTCATTTAGGCAGCTCTACTCATTAGTAGAGAATTCTTTTGATTCTAAAAATGCTAATAATTTTCAAATATGAATGTTTAAATGCAATTTTTCTTCATTTTGACAATTTTTGGGTTGAAAAAAATCCTTTTTTCATCTGATAAAAATAGTTAATTAATTAGGTTTTGAGGGCCTAGCATATTTTTCTAATCATAATTTATTACTTCAACTTTACAAGTCAAATTTTAGCCGTATGTCTTCTTTCATGGTTCTATTATTGTTTAATGCCATTTGTGATCACGTTTTTGAATTAGAACATGAGATTGCTATATGTTTTTCCTGCCTACTTATCAGAAACTATTTTCTTCATCAAGATTCTCATTGTGGCGTGTCCCTTCAGGCCTAGGAAGGTTAAAAACAAATTCATGATTAAGAATCAATAACACATGTGTATGCATTTGTAATAGCTATGACCTCACCGTTTCATTGATGTAAATACATTTCTATATTGACATTAAGAAATAATAACATCTTTGATAAGATTTATTGCTTACTTTGGTAGTTTTGTTTATCCAATCAGACCCACAACTATTTATCTAGAAATTATTACGTGCTTTATGTTTGCGTTCTGCTGCCCGTCTTTTTTGGGCTGCTTGATTTGTTCTTTATTGATCTACATAGTTTCTTAGAAATTTAAATTTATTACCCTGTACTTTACTGCCATGATTTTGTTTATTGAAATATGTCTGATTGTGTAATCTTATCTGGTTATTGACTTGAGAGCTGCTGTCTTTCCATTTAGCCCTTCATCGTATTGGCCGGATCATGCAACCATTTTAGATAATCCCATAGATCAAGGAATTTTTAGAGTTTTATCGCGTGCAATTTTTGCTAGAAGAATTTACTACTCAAATAGATATTTTAGAATAAATTATAGCTTCTTATATTTCTTACATTTTGCATTCCTAAAAAATAGGTTTCTTAACTTTTGCATGTTTCTTAACTAGACAAGTCTGAACTAGTTTATAATCTTTGTTTAGAAGATACAATCAAGCTCTGGCCCAGAAATATTTTCATTTCTATCAAACTTTACTATTCGAATTCTAGTATTTGCAAATATCGGTTTTATTTTTAGAAAATAATTCTCAACAATTTTCTTATTTTATTTGGATTATTGAAGGATTGAAGACAATTATTCAAAACTGTTTGCTTAATCTCCATTAAATTATATTCCAAATCTTTTCTTGAAGAGTCAATCAGACTGATTTGAATTGGTCTGATTAAAATTCTGAGTGTCTCTCTGATCGATTTGATGAAATAAGAATCTAGCCTTTTTTTTACTAAATTTGATAAACCTATTATTTGAAAATTTTTTTCTCTCATTCAAGATTTAGTGTTTCAAGTCTAGTGTAACTATTCTAGACTTGGAGAATCAGACAGGATCGTTATTAATCGTCTTTAGAGAGATATTTACAAAATATTTCCACAGCCACCTCAATATACACATTGATTAATTTATTCAACTATTTATTTTTGTTTTATAACCACTTGGGCGACTTAATCTTTTCTTTTGTCCAACCCTGATATTTTATAGGTTTTTAACTTTTGAAGTATTGACAAATTTAAATTTAGTTGAAAAAAATATCGCTACCGTTCAAACCAATTATATACTCATTCCCATTTAGAATATGATTCAACAGAGTTTCATCTTTCTGCTTGAATGAAAAATATGAGCAAGAATTCAAAATAAATTTAATCACAAACATTGACTAGGTTCGGCGTGTCTATTTTAAACATGGCATTTATCCATTTCTTATTTTACATCTGAGTCCTCTTCAAGGTTTTTTATAATTCTCAACCCACATGATTTTAGTGAATGCTCTTGAGTGGGAAATTAAAAAAAAAATTAAACAATTCTGTATTGTAAATTTCATATAGATTTTCAATATTTTGGTTGCTTAAATTACATAGTTCTCGAGAATTATTAAATATTACTTATCACTCAAATACAAGCTACTTTCCAAATAACCCATAATTTCTTTCGTGTGGTCAAAGTGTTCGACTTGGTCATTATTAGGGCGACCAAATGCATATTTTTTATTATTCGATATTCTTAAAGAGTAGGTATTCAAACACATAATTGCCATAAAAGAAATTGCGTGTTGGCCTCAGTAGAAAATATGCGTTTGCATATTTTGACATATTATTTACAATTAATTGAGAGCCTTCTCAGCTGTAAAATTAATAATACATGTTTTTGCATATTTCTGGTCGCCCTAGTCATTATATATAAAGACCGGTCAGAATGAATTATCATTTTACTTCTTAAATTGAACATTTTATGGGTCAACTTTCGATAACCAGCAAGATCTTTGAAAGGACTACAGTTTCGAAAAAAAAATTTTTTTTGAAAAATAGAGATTTTATAAGAGTTTTGCTTGACATTTTATTCGTCAAAAGCCATGGTCGGGGGTGGAATTTTTTTTTACAAGCCACTCAACTCAATAGAGTGAAAATTATGCTTTTTACAACATTTTTAGAATATAAAATAAAATCACTGTAATCTTGAGTATTTTTAAAAGGTTACCTGTGGTTACTCATAAAAAGAATTATAAAATTAATTTGTCTTCAGATTTTTGAAATAATGTTAGCTTCCCTCTATAAAAGTAATAATCCCAGAATTATCTATTATTAATATTAAGAAGACTTAACATTGAACAACATTTTATGGAAATCAAATAGATGTCTCTAAAATTCATCCCAAACTATAAAGCTCTCAGCATCTCTTAGTAGGATCCAGGATATTCAATTGAGGTCATTTGATCACTTTGGTGATCGATTTGAATGAATGGAAAATGCATTATGAAATTAATCCTTCAAAATGATAGACCCAGTCTCCATCACAATTATATCTCAATTGATCTAACGAGTGCTCTCCCATAGTAGACCTATAATGTATCCTCCACACCCTTTTTGCCTCTCTACACTTTTGCAAAGTACCATTTCCTCAAGGGAGAAAGTTTACATCGGAAGTTATCACAGATAAAAATCTCTCATTCAAATTTTTGGTTTCAATTTCATCTTTGAACATATTTTTATAGATTTTTAGTTCTTTACTCGAGTTTCTCTCTCTGACTAGCTTGGTCACACCATTGTATGATATCGTGAAGCTAGTCTTTTTATCAGCTATCAACGCGCGAGTGTTGTAGTAGAGAGAATCGAATATTGTTTTTTAAAAATAAAATCACATGATAGAAGTAAAAAAGGAGGGTGGCCGAGAGTATTCATTCACAATAAATGACCTAATATTTACTACTCTACTTGACCCCCACTCTCTATCTCTCTCAAGGTTTTTCGTCTTCTTTCTGCGCAATTGTGTATCATTAATAGACTGATCGATTTTAGGGGGCCTGAAGTAGTTGATTTTTTCGAGTTCGAACCAAAATATCGAAAAAAATAACCTTAATTTAAAAAAAGTTATTTATTATCGTGATGAGATCCCTCGATAGCCTTTTTAAATGTGAAACATAAAGGACATGATTTATTATTTATAGAGATTCATCTTCTGTTAAAAAGTAGCTTTATTACCCTCAATATTTTTGTATTGCTAGATCGAATCTAGAATTTAAAATCCCATTCTACATGGCAGAACTTGAATAAAACAAAATGCTTAATTTTTACAGCCAGTATTAAATTATATACTTCAGTCGATGAATCACCCTCTCATTGTTAAGTTGATCGTCCCCACCCCAACTCAGGAATAATACAATTATTTCCGCATCTGTTGTGGAGGGTTGATGTAGAGAATTGTTTCCCAAATCATAATATGAATTCTCATGTATCATTGGTTCGATTCTATTGGCCTCCATCCTCGAATTTTTTAAACCTGTTTAAACAATTTTTTGCCACATTTTCTTTCCTTGACTGAAGCAAGTCTATTTGCATTATTTAGATTGTTGAAAATAGAACAATTAATCTTTTTAAATATCAAAAATCCTCAAATTTTATTTTCTCAATTATATTAAAGGCAAAAACCAAACTAATTTATTAACTCTTGAAGAGCTTCCGGAATCGTCAACAGCGGTTACGACGTCAAGACTGGACAATTGGTTGCTATAAAACAAATGAATCTTTCCCAACAACCCAAGAAGGAGTTGATTGTGAATGAAATCATCGTCCTACGCAACAGCCGGCATGAAAATATTGTCAACTTTGTCAACGCCTTCTTAGTCACAAACGGCCCCGTGAAGAGTGACGCTGCCCCAACGATGAACGGCGACGGCCAAAATATCATTTCGAAAAGTGAAGAGCTCTGGGTTGTTATGGAATATTTGGATGGTGGAAATCTCACAGAGGTCGTAACGGAAACCTTTATGGAAGAAGTGCATATTGCTACCGTCTGTAGAGAGGTGAGATTTCGTTTAAATTTTAAGAATGATTTATTATTCATGGGTTAATCTTCTTTTTAAGGGTACATTTTATCACTATTTACAAGAAGCATAAACAAATTGTTGATCTAGTCATTGTTAATTTCATCGATCAGAAAGATTACAATTCCAAAAGCGTATAGAAACTGATTCTTATGAAATCCATTTTTGATCAAAATTATTGATTCGAAATCAAATAATTTATATTTTCTCTCAAAATCCAATCTTTTGCTCAAATAAAAGATATTAAAAGATTAATAATCCAAAGTGGTTAGATTTTACGCTCATAGGTACATAAGTAGGTAGGTAAGTAGAGATAATTCGTTCAAAAATAAGCCGAATAAATCCCAAAGGCAGGAATACTATTTCAATAATTTAAAATATTCATGATAGTACTTGTATATAAAAAAAGTAAAAAATTTCAATTCGTGACAACCTTCAACTTATATTTTTCGTTAAATTCAAAATTTGAAAAAATCACATGAAATTTCCAGTTAAATGAAGAAAGAAAATTTTATGATTTAAGTTTTCACATCACATTTTTCAATTAAAAATCTCTCCTTTCTCTCAGAAACTCGAAATTCAATTGCATCCATTAATAAATTTACTACTTTTGTCAACATGTCAATGAATGTTTAACAAGAGGTTAACAAAAAACTCTTATTTTGATATAAATTTGGCTCTTGTAAGTACATTTGAAATGTGCTCATACAATTTTTTTGTTGAGATGCAATAAAAAGGCGAATTTTCGCCTAAATAATCGGTATGGATCATACTCTCTGAATACTTTTTACTAATGAGTAGTACTTGAACTCTATTTTATCCCTCTCAACTGCCTTGTCCAATATAAAATCTCTACAGAACTAAATTCGATTTCCAAGTGTGACATTATTCATTGCATCAGAGGTTACAAAAATATATCCAACCTAATCAACGATGACTAGGTTAGAATATTGATTCTTGAGATAGCTAAAACTGTCACCAACTGACTCTGTAATCTTTCTTCAAAATATAACTCGATATTTTTAAACATTTAAAATTATGATTCATTCATCTTTTGTATAGAGTTGTTATTTAGAAGATGATAGATGTATTCATTCATTCTTAAAAGCCATTAAAGTTATTTTTAATAAAAAATACTCAAAATCTAATTTAATCGACCCTTTTAGTGTGTCTATTTTTTATCTATTTATCAGGTTCTTCTAGAAAATTTAAGCCTTGGCACTTTCAACGAAATATTTAGTGGAAATGAAAGATGAAACTTTTTGAAATTTTGGCGCAAAACTTCTCTTGAGAATTGGGCCCAAGAGAGTTAAAAACTGATTATAAATCTGCTAATTGGATACCCTTTATAATCTTAAAATTTCAGAGATGAGATTTTCTTTCGATACTTTCTCATTCATAATTGCAACATGCAAACTGCAATCGATTTCTCTTACATAACCGCTCCTGTTCTTAATTGCCACACGAAAACGTCTACCTTATCTCCCACCAGATCTTGTATTACACATAGTTCCCTTATTAGAAGAATGACTCATCTCTTCCTCCTCTCCAAGAAAAGAATTGTGATTCATTTATCTAAGAAGGAATTATTTTCAATTGGTAATTATTAGTTTTCCCCATTTCTTCAGCCCTAAATAATTTTCTATTCATCACAGACTCTTGTTTGATTGCAGACTTTAAATCCCACAGGTGTATTACGAGATGGATCGAGAGAGACACGGGGCTTATTATCTCAAGATGCATTCATTTTATATGGGAAAAATAAATTTCCAAAGAGATAATTAGACATACTTTTGATAATGTCTGATTTGCCTGTATGAATGAATACATTTGAAGAATGCATTCTTTTATATACAAAATACCCTCTCTCAATTATGATAATAATTATTATTTACTCCCCCCATATGGAGAAATTGTATGGGGAGACCCAATTATTGGAAGACGGAAAGTTTAGATAAACTTGTGTATTTATTATTAGATCAAAGGTATTATCTAAAAATTCCTGGAATAAACTGTTCTTCGTTTTTCTGGCAATCGATAACTTTTTTAGTTTATCATTTCTAAATAACTTTATCTGCATCCAAGGCTGATCTCAATTTCAGGCTAAAATCTTCTAACGTGTTTTTTTTTGATTTGGCTCTTGGGATTGTAATAAAAACGTATGATGGTACTTGTGAGTATGCTTTTTTATTCTAATCATCGAATCACATGCCAATTAGGAAAATAAAAATAAAATTGGTTATTAAGCTTGAATTTGGGTTCATTGATGAATAAGCTAGGTCTGATTCAGATCTTGATTTTTTTTCTCAATATAAAAAATTAGATTGAGTTTTAAGAGAAATAGTTTTGATTCCCTTGTTTGAGACCATGAAAACTTCTCATTAAGAAGTATAAATCGATTTTAATGCCAGTTATCCAATAATAAAAATAAGGTTTTTTATGTATTAAAGATGAGTTTCAGACAGCAAAATGTTCTCCAATTCTGTATAGCATCTTGTTATGAGAAAGAGTCAACTTGAATTTAAAAAATATTTCCTTTAAAATCTTGTAATGAATTATTCAAAAAATAAATAAAAGTCCCTTACACGAAGAAAGAACCACTTTTGTTCTTCTAACGATTATCTGCTTCTTACATGTAATTTTTGTTACAAACTAATTTTTATCAATCTTTCTCTAGATTCTTAAAGAACTTGTCTTGAATCAAATATTCAACAAGACGACATAAAAATAAATTTTAAGTGTTGCTACTGGATAGTAACACATTAAATCAACATATTTTTAATACCTTTTAATGAAAATTTTATCTCAAGATTCTCAAAGCACTCGCCTTCTTGCACGCGAACAACGTGATCCACAGAGACATCAAATCAGACAACATTCTCCTCGGCGCTGAGGGCAACGTGAAGATCACCGACTTTGGTTTCTGCGCCCAGCTAGTGAGTGACCAGATGAAGAGAACTACTGTGGTGGGCACTCCTTATTGGATGGCCCCCGAGGTAGTCTCCAAGAAGCAGTACGGTCCCAAGGTCGACATTTGGTCCCTCGGGATATTGGCCATTGAGATGATTGACGGGGAGCCGCCGTACCTGAATGAGCATCCCATTCGGGCTCTTTATCTTATCGCCTCTAACGGCAAGCCAGAGATTAAAGAGAAGGACCGAATGTCCCCCATTTTCATCGACTTTCTCGACAGATGCCTCGAAGTGGACGTCAACAGTCGTTCCACAGCCAACGAACTCCTGGTTCATCCCTTCATCCGCGAATATTCACGATCAACAGCCTGTCTGAAGCCTCTCATAGACCTCGCAAAGGAGCAACGATAATCCCAAAAGTATACCCTTAATCTCAGAACACCAGAATACTAAAGAATCTCACCTTTGTAAAAATTAATTGTGATTTCCATGAAAAATGTCCCCTTGCAAAGAAACCTTGAATCTCTTTGCAAAATCTTCAAAAAGTCTCTTTGTTATTATTATTTAAGAAAACTATAATTGACACTTTTACTTTGGTTGCTACAAAAGAATTGTGAATATAATTGCTAATATTATTTAAGCCTTTCTCTCAAAAGGGTCTTTTTGATTTTTTTTTCTACTAAATAAAAGTGCTCTGCCCACTATTTGGAAGGGTTGACAGAATTTGATGAGGAATCTTTGACCTTTTTTACCATAATTTTTGACCGACCTGTTTTATCTCTTCCCCACTCAGTCCCTCCTTTAGATATTTCGGTGATTTAATTTGATTTCAACAACAAACAAAAAAGTATCTCTCCTTCCAAAAATTTGACCTTGGTTTCAAAGAATAATTATTATTTCTTCTTTTGTAAATCATTTTAAAAATTTCAAGAAATTCATATTATCATACACTCTTCATTTTCAGCATACAATTATCCAAAATTTGTCGTGATAAAACATGGCTGAGTTTTCATTCGTTCAACAAAAATCTAAATTTTTCTTAAATTATTTTATTCACTCTCAGGGATATTATTCCGAGTTGGTTTCAAGTCCTTTCTGAGAGGCTAGATAATAAATCGTACATATGAAAAAAATCCCGGAACTGATTACTACTGAGTTACCAAGATCAGAAAAATCATTACATTTTTGTGTTTAATAAAAATTATTTATAAATGTAAATGACTATTCGCAAGTAAATCGTACCAAGATAACCGAATTAAAACTTTTTGTCAGAGTTTCTCTGTAATTAATAATTATAATAATTCAGATTGGATCAATTGTTGTTGTTTGAGATCGATTTGCTATTTGATAGTCATGTTTTTTGCGTTGGAAATGAGTTGCTTACAGCCAATAAGAGCATGATTTAGTTGATCCTGATTGTGTTCATTGGATTGTCGACTAACTTTAAAGACAACTTGAGAATATGGGTGAAGCTCCCCCAATTTTTGGTGATTTACTCAAGTTCTTTCAAGTCAAAATTGTTACTGTTAACAAGGGGCACTCATTATGCACTGTTTTCGCCTACATCAGAGTATAAATATCTATGCAATCATCAGGATATTATTCAAAATGCAATTAAAGAGTTTGATTTTATAAACTTTATTGCTTTTAAATAAACTTATCAAAAGATTCAACAAACTACAATTTTTAAATCATAATTTAAATTTCATTGAAGTCTACATTAATTTTCGCATTATCCTTCTTTGAGAGATATGCTCTTTGAACTTGAATCTTCTCAAGATGAAAATGCACTAGAAATATATATATAATTAAATTAAACTTGCTACTTATAAGTAGATATACTCACAATATAAATAGCTATGAGAATACCAATAATTGAGCCATAGAATACATCATCGACCCAGTTCATTCGATGGGCGACACGTCCCATTGGTACCAAAACCAAGGTCACTAGTAATAGTCCGATATTGAAGACTGGAATTGCCAAAATCTTTGCCTTGTGTATGGAACCAATACCGTGGAGATAAATCTGGGTGAAAGAATGGATATTTAGCTAACGATTTACCCCAAGTATTTAACAACGTATACTATAGACTCTAAAGAATAGAGCGTAGAATTTTGAAGTTTTTTTCGAATTTTTAGCTCTAATAAAAGGAAGTTTCAGATGGTGGATTAGATATAATCGAGGAATTCGTAAGAACTTACATTTTTTTATATTTCGTTCAATGATATCGTAAAATGTATTTTTTACCCTTTCATTCCTGACCCAAGAATTAAATATTTTTAGTCAACCAAATTTTTTGAAAAGTCTTTAAAGGCAATGAATCGTCGAACATTTATTATTTTAATTCTATGTATCCCATGGGATACACCTGGCATGAAAGGGTTGACCCTTTAGAAGCAACACTTAAACCAGAAAATGTTTTTCTTGAGCATATTATAAAGAATTCCTGGAGTGAATATAATCTATTAACCTTCATTTTGAGTGAAACAACCATGTCCGCTATCTTAGATTCTATAATGAAAATTTTCCAACGTTGGCCATCCAATCAAATTTGAGAAAGAAAAATAGTAAGGTCCCACATTAATCTTTTCGTCGAATGGAATCAATTATTTGATTAATCTACTCTCAATACAAGATAGAATAAAATCGACCAAGCAGCTTCTGAGATCAGATTCCGTTTTAAAATCAATAAACTTATCAGCTTCCACGTGGCTTGAAAGGATTTCAGCCCATTTTTTGCGAAATAAATAAAAACGATAAGCTTCAAGTGTATCACCAATAAAGGGTCGATAAATCAATTTAGTTGCTTTTTAATACAGTGTATCATGCAAGGAAATTTTGTATTCTCTGCATTTCTAATGACAAAATATAAAGGAAATACTTACTGCAACGAATGTTATTACATAAAATGCGACTGCACATGATGTTGAAGGAAACGACGTGCTGAAATGGAATAATAATAGCGTTAATGACGCACAACTGAGAACTGAGTTATTGAATTTTTTTGTAATTTACCTTAGCTACATAATATTGTGCGTTTCATTGAGTAGAATTATAAACGAATGATATTGTCTTTCATGTTTTAAGGACCAAAATTAGGAAAAATTTGAATTAAAATAAGTGGATTTATTGACTCAAATTCTGGTGATTTCATCTGTAGATTTAAATCAAAATACTCAACTGACTAGTTTCGTTCTACGGAACGATAAGTTCTTCCATAATTTTTCTAAACATGCAAGATTTTCTGCATTCTATTGAAGAAAATATGATTCAATAATTGAATCCAAGATATAGTCTATCGGCAGTAAAATATTGAGAAAAAGACATGAATATATCTTTTCGAATGTAAAATGACAAAAAGGGCTTGGGTTTTTTCGCGTAAACAATCTGTAACTATGTATAAAACGTAGCAGCACAAAACTATCGATAATCGATCACTTAATTTATCTTAAAGATCTGAGACCTCTGAACTTCTCACTTTTCTTCAAGTAGGAATTTTACCTACTACCAAGTATTAGTAGATCAGGACAGGGGATTTTTGTCAATTTTTCAAGGAAAGAAAACTATTTTAGATAAAATGAATTTCATCATTAACCAGACATATACGTTTCATCCTTTTTTGGACTTTTCAGTATGCCTTAGGCAAGCCAATGCACTAGCCACTGGTCCAGATTCCCCAATGAAACCTTATCTATTTTTCCTTTCTAATCTTATTTCCTTGAAAAATTTATAATTCATTATTTTCAATCAATGTCATTTAGAAAAAAATATAATTGATTTTCCTACGTAAATTCTGCACCTCTCTTTCTCTTAGATTGCAGATTTACAAGTAAAAGATACTCCCTCGCTTCGACTATCCCGCTGGCCTCCTGTGTTCGATTACCTTAGCTGGGTCAAAGGCAATAGAAGACATCCAGCACAATTTTCTACGATCCTTATATCCTGATCAGCTTGGAATCGATCCGAACCGTTACAAGGAACTGATTGATATGAGCGGACTCCATCCACTATGACTCCGTCGACACGCCTGGATTATTAAGAAATTCAATTCCACCTCAACAGTCAGACCTGTTAATTATGACTTGAGGTATGTCCCCATCGATGACAGCATTCTTCTGAAATCGTATGGACAATTGGATCGTCTATATAACCTCTATAACCCTCTATATAACCCTATATATATTGAAGAAGCTATCCTGACGATTTTGAGAGCTTTCTAAGTTGTAAAATATGCAAGAATTTTCTTGATCATTGCATATTCAAAAAATCGCAGTGCTTATCTCTTTTTAATAATAAAAAATTAGCCTGAAATTGTACAGTACAAAATGTATTGCAATCAGAAAAAATGTGAGGTGAAAATTCTGATTAAATATTTCTCAGTTCAAAAAATCCCAAAATATGGACATTTTTCATGGACAGCTATTTTATATTCAAACATGACAGATATTTGCAAACAGTTGCAGAATACAATTAAGAGAATTCATGTCCAAGAAGAGTATTCTTACCAGAAACCGGTAATTATCAGGGCAACCAAATGCATATTTTCGAATATTTGATATAATTTGTAGAATTAAAAGTTATAAAGATTGGTGTTATTTTCAGGGTCGAGAGCTCGATAGTTTCCGAGTTATAATCGCATAAAAATGAATAATTTATGTTAACGCATAATTTAGATAATATTTATCGATTGAATAAGAATAAAATATTCCTTTTCAACTTCGACAAAAAATAATCTGATTTAAACAGCAATCCTACTTTAATTTGTCTCCGACCATTTTAAAGCTCTTATCTTACAATCATTAGGACTTATCTGATTGTATTTCAAAGAAATAGGCTTGTTATACAGCCTTGTTTTTTCCTATTTTCCTCTGATCTCGACCAATTACAGAATTTCTTTCAGAAGAAGCCAATCATCTTGCGTTTAGTCTTACAGCCTTTAAGGTTCGAATAATTTTATACATTAATCTAAAATTCATGCTAAGACTAAGTTTTACACCACGACAGAAAAGCCCAAAGTTATG
>JJOG01006341.1:0-16181 GCA_000715275.1 Gyrodactylus salaris
ATTCTCGCCTATGACATACTGATGATTCCTAACAAGGATGAAACGCGAGTATGTCTGGTTGATACTATTTCACGAATTTATCAATACTTTCTCATATATGACTTATTCAGATTTCTACAATTAAATAATAAATTTCCATTAATAAACGGTTAACCTAATAATAATCTACTTAATAGTAGTGTACCATAAAAACAAATTTTTTAAGTTCTTTGTTGAGAAGGGCTTGTCATCTCCCAGATAGTCCCTCTTACGGGAAAAACTTCTTTCTAAACATGCCGACAAACATACAGCAAAGAAACCTTCATATTCTCTTTTTGTATTAAGGCTTCCATAACATTCTTTGATATTCTTTTCATGAGGTAATCTTGAACTCCAGCAAGGTCTACTTCAAATTTGAGGGCGGCAATCCTCTTTTAGCAATCTTACATTCTCGAACTAGATGATTCAAACTGCTCTATGAATGGAATTTGTTTCGAATAATTTCTATGAATTACGAATAAATCCTTGTCCAGGATATCTGTACTAATTTAGTACTACAAGTATAACAGAGACTTTGATTCATGTCACACAAGAGCTTCTTCGAAATTGGTTCTTCATTGAAAATGATACTTTTTCCACCTCATTAAGTGTGATTTAAAAAAAGGCTTAAATTGGTATTTTTCATTAAAAAAGTTTAAAAAAGGCAAATGACTATTCATTTAGGGGCATCTCTATGAACTGGGAGTCGGTTTTTAAGAGTGTTTGAGAACTAACTAACAACATATCAATTTATAACAAAAAGGCATTTGGTAGCCCTTGCCATTGTACATTCAATTGTTCAAATGAATAACTTTTACGACTCTCTTTTTTTTAATTTATCATGAATACCTTTTGAAAAGTAAATTAATATTAACTACAAATATAATCTTTTTTTGTGAACCCTATGACTCAAAATCTCGAGATTTTTTTTTAGTTTGAATCATTATCGTACACACTAACACAGATTCGTCATTTTAATGTTTACACTTCAAGATATTCTTTTGAAATAATGATATTTTATTATTTCTGTGTTGAACATAGGTAATTAGTGTTAAGATATTTAAATTTCTATCTGTGTCTGGAAAATAATACCTGATGAGGCACAAGACCTTAATTTATTCATTAAATTGAAAAGCCTCATTGCTAAGGCAACCGACAATATCACTTAAAATTTGCAGAAATGAGTGAGTGTAAGAAAACCTCTAAATACAAAGCTAAAATTCTTTTTATATTCAAAATTAAGTTTACTGTCTTATCGGTTGCAAGCTTAGCTACTATCTTTAATATGTATCGTAACAAAGAAGGCTATTTTTGTCTAGAATCAAATAAATGTCTCTTCTAAACCTTATAAATGATATCTAGTGCACTCTGAAAGTATGATAAAAAGATAAAATTATCAGATATTTACCAGATATTCATAATATGCTTTATTCTATCAACTTTTAAGCGTTAATTATAAACAAAAGAATGAAAAAATTGCAGCTTAGCTTCTGATTAGTGCCTTAAAACCACTAAAATCTATTTAAAATGGTAAGCTTTTTAAAGATGGATGTGCTTTTCTTTTCGAAATTAATTTGAATACGTTTTTCGTACACAAATTATTTTAGCTTGTTTCCACTGGTGTCACACGAAGTTTGATCAAAAATATTTTTTATTAAATACAAGATATGTACATATTTCTTTCTTTTGTATTATAGTCCGTATCATTAACTTAGAAAATTATATTTTTTAAATATGCTACGGGACTATTTTAATACAAGAAATTCAATTATTCAGTGATGAGTGAGCTACTCGAAGGATTTCAAGGGACCTTTTCGTGTTTGAATTCAATGACCTGTAAATCAATAAAATAGTTTTACTCAACATTTTATCTGTAGTCCTAAGACTCATTTTGATAAATAGGAAAGAACCTGGTTATAAGTCAATAAGCGCTATATTTCGGGCATACTGATCACGTCATTACATGACAAAAGTCAAAATTTGGCACAAGTTCAAATTAATTTGAATACGTTTTTCGTACCCAAATTATTTTGGCCTGTTTCCAACGCCTATACCTATTTTTGATATAGACGCTTTCTCACAAGAATGTCAGAAAGAATTGCGTGCATAAACATTATTTAATGACCGAATAAAGCTTGCTTTAGACAGTTTTGGGACTTTTGAAAGAAGGAATGAAAAGGATAGCTCTGATGAGTATTTCCTTTTCTATGAAATTTTTAATGATGTAAATGAGGTTTCTGATGAACACATCCCTCCAAGAGCTATTGGGATAGAGAAACAAGAAATTATCAATTGGTAGCTTAGTTTGTAAACAATTTAGGCTTATAATTTATGAGAAACAAAAATGTATTAAATTTTATTTTTTAAAGTCACACCGCAAACATAAGAGTCTTTGAATAAAGAAAAATATTTATTTTTTTTCAAATCAATTCTTATCGAAGAGCCACAGTCAAATTAGTGTTTTGGTATGAAGCAAGAACACAATCCAAAATTGTATTTTGAGCTAAAAAGAAAAAAATATAAACTTTAGAAGAAAGTTCTTGATCAAGTGAATCTTGGTTTTCCTCTCTTATTCTATCGTTTAATACAGATTAAACGTATGACATGATATGCCATCAAATAAAGCTTTCGTGACATTATGGATTTAAAGCCATTTAGCTACCTTAAAAGTATACTAATGTATAATTATTTATAAATTAAAAAATATAATCATTTCTTTCATTCCGATAAGAAAATCCCAATAGATATCAATGTGCAGTGCACTCTTGAAAGTGAATAGCCGATACCTGTCTGGTAGGGTGTATTTTGAGGTATGATATAGAGTTTGAAAATTAATTATACAGTCTATAAATATCAAATAAAAATAGATAATTATCCAAAATCAAACTCTTCTATCGTAAAAGGTTAATTATATATAGCTGTTCAACTCCACAAAAGTAGAATCTAAGTTCGTCTTATACTGATGTTAAACATTTTAAATTTACCTCTGAGATATTCCTTCGTCAAATGTATCCTCCCACTGACAATGACAATAGTAGCAATTATTTGTGAACAGTTTGCAGAACCGATTCCTCCCTTCAAAGATCTTCTCCTTCCTCACAATGGCGAGTTGCAAGTCGCTGAGAATATCAAAAAAGGTCCCTCTAATATACGAACTAAAGAGGATGAAAATGGGTAGGATGTATAATCTGCGAAAAGTGTCTGATAGTTCAATGATGTATTGCGTTCCATATGAATTGAGGACGATATTCGCCAAATCTGATTCAGGCAACGACATGAGAATGTCATAGGGAATCGATATTATGACATGTAGGGAAACGTATATCAATATTGCTCTGTTATCGTCCTTGAAGTCGACTATATATTTTGGGGACTTCTGTGTCGGAGAGATGGTGTTGAACCATGATTTGCTGAACATGAATGAATAGAGAAGTAGTGTACAGATAGTCAAAAGGTCTGGCAAATGCTTATTGAGTACCTAAATAAGAATTCTTTTTTAAACTTTAACTCATAGTATTGAAGTATTGATATTAAAAATGCTCTTTCTTTCATTAGACATACAATTCGTAAAAAGTTGAGAATTAACTCACTCTGTTGTACCATTTATGAAAGTGCATATAATTCGAATAGTTGTACGCTGTTTCGATTAGACAAATATCAAGATAACCGAACGCAAATATAATATTATGTACGTTAATAACAGTTACTAGACAAGTGACCACAATGCACAGGGTCTTGGCAACATAAATCTTGTTAAATATCAAATCTTCCGCAATCTTAATGGAAGTCTTCTGAGTAGTACCCTCCAAAAGGGTTGGATCAACTTCGATCCTCGAGTCCTGATCCTCAAGGAGGAGTTTCTTTTTCTTCTTCTCAAACAGCCAAATCTGCCGCACCTTTTCTATGACCACCAGGAGGACTAGCCAATGTGGCGTGTACGATAGGATCTTTTCAATTGTAAATTGTATGCGACACCAGTTCTTTGGAAAGTGCTTCTCATGCTTCTTAATTGTTCCGTTGATAACTGAGTGAGAAAAAGGATTTTTAATTTTTGTTTTAGATCATAAACCCATTAAGTGAGAATGAAAATATTGTGATTTCCGACTAATTCAATTTATTGTAAGGAAATTAGAAATGTTTAATTCCATTCTGCTGATAGATTTAGAAACCTTTCATCCCCACTATAATAGAATAATGATATGTTTCATTTTGAGATGTAATCAACAAAATGGTTTGTTCTTGTTTTCGTAGTAAAATGCATATCATTTCATTATTGTCTCTTTGTTCTTAACCAAAGTTTCACAAGAACTTGAAAATATTTTCAACCAAAATTAATCACGAGCATCGCCTGTTATAAATATTTAATCAAATATAATAAATATGATATCTCATATAGCGTGGGTTCAATTCCGGTCTCCTCCCTCCTTGAACAAATTTACTTTGTAAATAGTTTCAAACCATCCTCCCCATTATAACCCCTCATGTGAACCCGGAGAGAGTTAGACTCGGCTATGAAACTCAATTCTAAGAAAGAATATATATAGTACTTCGAGTAGTGTACATTATTATCCAACCATCTATTATGATGGTAGTAAGGATTTTATATATATGATATTCTCATTCTTGTATGTATTCTTCTGAGGAGAATTTATCGCAATTCAACATTAATATTCAGCTAAAATCGATGAAAAAATTAGCACTTGGTCGACTTTTTGGTGCCTGTCTCTTAACATCGTATCTAATGATAGAAGTTCCATTATTTGCGATCTTATAAAATCAGTTTATTAACTACAACTACATAGGATATATTTTTAGAATTGAATACAAAATTGAATTTATTTTCTATATTAGAAAGCTGTTACATAACTCGAGCGACAAACCATCTCAAATACCTGATAAAACAGACTAACATGAACAACTTTTACACAGATAATTCTCATGTCTATTCCACTTATAATCAATTAATTGACTCACAGATTTCCTCGAGAAACCTCTCTTGTAAGAAAAGATTAGTCCCGGAAATAAATATCCCATAGAATATGTTGATAAGACAATGAAATTTGATAAAATACCAATATCCACAATTGTTAATCTTTTTTGTAATCCTATTGAGGACCGGTACAAGGAAGATCAGCGTTAAAATAGCATTAATCAAGTCTAGAGTGTAGTTCAGTCTGGAGTCCCACTTGTAACTGTCAGTGTTATTGGACATGTCACCCGAGTATGCATAGCATATTAATATTCGGGCCTTATAGAGGGAGGATTCTGATAGATTCTGCGACTTTGACTCTTCACTGAGGCAATCGATGACAATGCCCCAGCGCATCATTTGTTCCAGCATCTTTAAATCCCTGTTTATCACTCTAGAAATATATTTTGATGAGCTTTACTAGACTTGCTTGATGGAGATTTTGGACGTTTAATTTATATATATTTAATTCACAATGTATTCTCTCAGCCAATAGAATTCGAGATATTCCTGACTGGATGGATTGATTATTCTGTAAAAATCTTCCTTACCATAAGAGATTGGCATCGGTTAAATTCCAGAATTATCTCTTTTAAATTTTTAAAAATGATCATATTTCTTGACTGAGCACTGCTCTTATAATGAGATAGAAGAATTACTTTAAAAATTATTTTAAGTCAAGCTTGTGAAAAATCTGGAAGTAATTTTTCCACCTAACCTTGAATGATGGAACGGTAGACTTTTGAATTGAGATTCGATCTTCATGTAGCGTCAAAGTTCTTGTTGCCAAGAACAAATGGCTTTAGAAATAGACTTGCCAGTGAAAACTTATCATATTCCTTTTTCAAGTGGATCGGGAAGTGTTGGTTCAGGATTTACTTAAGTGAAATTACTAGCAAAGATCCAAGCCTCCAAGCATAATTGAATGGTCTTGGGAGAGAAATAAATAAACAGTGTTTAATAAACGGGCGAAGCTCCTGCATTTTCAGTACAATACAATAGTAAAAATCAGCGTTTATTGTTAGACTATTTTCAAGAAGTTTATAATAGATTACTCCCTTCAAATTCCTTTGATATGGGGACAGTTTAGGTGTTTGCATTGGGTAATTTTCAATCTTTTGCCAAGATATTTTTATAGTAAGATTCTTATCTTATAAAATATCCATTTTTCATCACACAATATAATCATGTGAAGAAAAATCCAAGATTTTTGAGGTGACAAGCAGAGTACCTCAACTACTTCTTTGGTTGTTATTTCTTTAAAGATGATCGTCAATTGACAACCGTGGTCTTTCTGATTTAGCCAAGTTTTGAAGGTTAAAATCTTCGGATGAGAATTTCGAAAATCAATTTTGAACTGTTCTAACTTTGAAATCACAAATTTTGTTGATCGTAGTTTCATTATCTTCAAAATGATGTTTTTTATTTATGATTTTTTTCAGCCTATGTGAAAAGTTGTAACAAATAATGATGGGAAAATTATAAAAAACGCACTTACTTTTCCTGAGAAAATATTAACTTCTAACTTTTGTGTGAAATAAATTGGACTCTACTGTCCCACTTACAGAATATCGGGAAAATAGAGTTTAAGGAGAATAAAAAGCCATTGTGTTTTCATCCAGAGAATATCCGTAAGAAGAACATTTGTCGAGATTATTTGAATCAAAAGCTTCAAATATTCTAAATGCTTATATTTTTTGCTCAAAAGCCATTATTGATAGCCATTAGAGTTACCCAAACAGTGAAATTCCTTTCAAAAGTGAGATGTATTTCCATGTGGATAATCGTCTCTAGAATCATGTTTTCTCAATGAGAGTTACTAGTTTTCACTTTACTTCTTTGAATATTCTCGTTATTAAGATTTGGTGCACATTTAAATTGTGGTCTAAGTGTTTCCATATTATACTGCGCGAAGGAATATTAAGCTTAATTCATTGAATATACGGTAGCATATATCAGCTTAAACTTATACAAAGAAGTGAGTTTATTGATACTGAAATAATAGAAATATTTTACAATTTTCAAAATGCAATTATTTTTCCATAAAGTATACAAACATTTAATGTTACAAAAACATCATAAATTTTGAAATACGATTAAAAATGTATTTTCATTGTAGAAAACTTCGATGCAAACGGATTCTAAACTTATAGATAATACAAAGGTAATATTTAAAAGTTGGAAATCTTTTAAATCGAAATTTTATTGCCACGTAACTTGAATTTGAATTTTGACATATTTATGACCTCATTATTATGCTTGATCCCCTCTTATGATAATCTTAGGAACCCCAATATCGGACACTTGAAGATGTAATACCTTGTTGTCTCCCAGAAGATATGTAGTAATAATAGCTGAAGAGTTCTGATGGGACAAAATACAGTATTTACAGTTTCTTTCAATGAACGGAATAATAGTATTAGAATCTATTTTTCTAGCTCCACTCTAGCAAGGATAAAAAGAGAGAAATCTTTTAAAATATAAAGTATTGAACTTTACGTTACACAACAACCAGCTTAAGAAACGATGTACCTTATATATATGACATGTGATGACGTGAAAAGCATGTCCGAAATGAAGTACTTATTGTCAGAACTTGGACATCTCTTTTCTATTAATGATTCAGACGACTTAAGAATTTGTGGTCTCTGTTCGCAATAACGTCTCAAAATAAAATAAGCTTAAGAAACGTTTTTGGACTCCTCAGTAAAATATAGGTTCGTAGAATAAAATTGAAATCCTTTGGGGATCCACCGTTAATTTGTTCAATAAACCAAATTTTAAGAATAAAGAAGAGGTTTGTGGAGGCAGCGTTCGTATCCTAAAGTACAGTCAATAAATATTGTCTAACCTATACTCTCATTGGCCAATCTCTCTCAAGTCTATGCTAGACCTACCATATACTTTACAGGACTCAACAAAGTATACTCTATTTCACTCAGACTTTATGGATCTCCGTGGTTGAGACTTAGAAATAGATGTTATCGAACGCTCTAGTCATGAGACTATGTAATAAAACTGGTGCAAATCATAATGATTGACATTTTAGCTTTTAATGGCAAAGATTAATAAGAAATATTATCTTCAATCATCCTCAAACACGAATAGTTCTCACGAATTAAAAGGATGACGTTTTCCTCTTGGTTCTTTGTTATTACAAACTGATAATTGATCTTACCCAAAACATCTCAATAGATTAAATCAGGAGGATTTCAAATTCATTCGAGATTTAAATCACTCTTAAATTTATTTTCTATTCAAATGTTTATCCAACAAAAATTTTTGGATCACTTCTATATCTAGTTCAACTGATATGGGGCCTTCTCAGAAACTAATAAGCTGACCAAAAAGAATCACTAGAAGTACACACTCACATAGTTCGGTTAAATCTCAATGTTGTAATTAGTAGTTCTTCTTATGAGGAAGGCAAATAAAAAGATTCTCATTGACTTTATATGAATTCATATCATAAAAAAATCTCATAGAAACTCTACCTTATTTTTTTTAAACATTTCTTAATATAGCAATTGATCAACGATTTTGTATTGTTTTACAATTCAATTACAGGGGAGACTCGTTAGATGAGTTCTTATGAAATCTTATATTTTATTTCTCTTTAAGGTCTCTGAATGTTGAGGTCTTAAAGAAACTCTTGTCAAGAAATGACAGTATATTCTACTTCACTCATTAATGAAATGGCAGATTTCAGAGATAAATGAAAACAGTGCATCCATCAGCAGAAACACACACAGAATAACAAGTATTTTTTCTTTGAAGAGTTTTTTTTTCAACATCAGAATAAAAGTTAAATGTCTAACGTGTTTGGTTCCTTTGATTTTTGGTGAAATTCTTTGCTCGAAAACTGACATTTTTTCTCAAATTTAATGTATAAAATATAAGCGTAAAATAAATAACTAAACTTGATAACTAGTGCATGGCGAAATTGTACCTGAGTTTTCTCATCTATCTTGTGTAAGAATTGACGAAGGGCGAATTTGAAAAAAATACATTTAAACTTTAAATAAAACATCAAAGCTCATTAAATAAGGCACAGCCTCAATTTTCTTTTGAGCAAAAGTTCTCAGAAATAAAAATCTTTCGATAATATTTTGAAGAATTTTTATTGTGATTCAAGATGATGTACTTTATCACAATCAACAATGAGATCATTAGTAGGTCAGTAGGAAGAGCCAGTGAGTAAGAAGAATAGGTTTATTGAAGAGAAAATTATTTGAATCTGCAACTTAGGAACCGTCAGTATGCTATTAACGGATTCGAATCCACCACCAGAATTATGCGCTAATCACTTACCTAACTGCGCTCACAGTAGTCCATAATGTACTCAACTTACGGAAATACGTATTTTTCATTAAACAGATTTCTTAATTCTCTAAAAATGTACTTGTAAAATTATGGTTGATCATGTAGAGGTCACTTGTTTTCATATTGTCCGCTTGTCAATGATTATAGAAATTGAACTTTGTTGATTGTTTGAAGCAATAAACAAATGATCGTGTTGTGGTTGATCAGTGGCCTCTTGACAACAATTTATTGCCAAAATTGCCAACATATACCTCCAGAACAACGCCTTGATTGTAACCCAGAATCGTATTCCAGTAAGAACTCGTGTGAAGCTCGAAATTGCTGTTGGAAACCGGAATTGAATAATCCTAATGTTCCATTTTGTTACTTTCCAGAGACCTTTCCACACTATCATGTAACGGATGTAAATAAAACTTTTCGTCAAGAAGAATACTCTCTCAAGAAGAATGAGCCAATTTGGGTGACTGAATTCTTAAAGCCAACCCTTTTGATATCTCGGGAGACAAGGTGTCATTTGCGTGTGAAAATTTATGATAAATCTGAAGAGAGATGGGAGCCGAAAATGCATTATAGAGAAGGAGAGGATGGTGTTACTGATTTTGATTATACAACAGAGATCTCTCATGAACCCCTTGGGTTAAGTGTCATTTCAAATAATAGAACCTTACTTAGTTTATCAGATTATCTAACCAATTCACTAATATTATCAGATCAATTTCTACAAATAACATTCGACTTACACAGCTCTTACATTGGCTACGGCTTAGGGGAGAACCGAGAGGATTTCCCGTTACGCTTCGATGAATGGCAGCGGATTTCATTTTGGAGTCGAGACCAACCGCCCATAAAACATGGAAACTTGTATGGAACTCACAATTTCTTATTGTGCATGACGAGAGAAGGGGCTTCTTTTGGAATTTTCTTCCTGAACAGCAACGCCCAAGAAGTATCCATACTACCTTCACATGCGATCACATATAGATCTATAGGGGGAGTACTTGAGTTCCACATATTCACCGGTCCGCGACCCTTAGATGTTATACATCAATATCACCAGTTCATCGGTTTCCCTCAGATGCCACCGAGGTGGTCTTTTGACTTCCACTTGTCACGCTACGGTTACAAAAACACAAACCACGTGAAAACTGTTTACGAGAGGAACGTTAAGAAGGGCTTACGAATCGGCACCATGTGGGTCGACATAGATTATATGAGCGGATTTAGAGATTGGACTTTGAATGAAATGTTTGAAGGTTACGGGGAGTTTATTAGAAAGATCCGAAATCAAGACGACACTAGAAGTGTCATTATAGTCGATCCAGCCATCTATTCGGATGAAGAGTACAAACCATTTTCTGAAGCCATGAGGATGGGCATCTTGATAAACGATAGCAGAAACGGCAAGCCAATCCAGGGACAAGTTTGGCCTGGTGTGACAAGCTTTCCAGACTTCTCACATCCAAATGCTCTAGACTGGTGGCACAAATTCGCTCTCGAGTTCAACGAGACAATTCCCTTCGACGGTCTATGGATAGATATGAATGAACCATCAAGCTTTGTCGACGGCTCTGTAACTGGTTGTGATGCCGATAACAGATACGATAATCCACCATATGTACCACCGATTCTCGATGGACTTTTGTACGCTAAGACAATATGCCCTTCAAGTCTACATCATGACACAGTGCATTATAATAAGCATAATTTGTATGGTTACCACGAAGCCGAAGTTACATACGAGACTCTTTTAAAAATAAACCCCAAGCAGCGACCCTTTATTCTAACCCGCTCTTCATTTGCTGGAAGTGGGAGGTTCACTAATCATTGGACAGGAGATAATTTTGCGAAATGGGAGGATCTCGCAAAATCAATAAGACAAATTATAAACTTTAACATATTCGGGATTCCGATGACTGGTGCTGATGTTTGCGGCTTCATTGGGGACACTACGCCGGAGTTGTGCATGCGTTGGCATCAACTGGGGGCATATTACCCCTTCTTTAGAAATCATAATACTAAGGGTGCTAGAGACCAAGACCCAGCGGCTTTTGAAGGTGACTACTTTACGGGAATATTCATTTCAGTTCTTCATCGAAAATATGAAATTCCGAACCTCTACACTCTCCTATATGACTCACATTTGAATGGGACCTCAGTTATTAATGCATTATCGTTTGTATTTCCAGAGGATAGAAACACGCATCACATTGATGAACAGTTTATGCTTGGCGAGTGTGTGATCGTAACTCCAATTCTCCGGGAAGGTCAGAAGTTCCTAAGTGGGTATCTTCCAGTTGGTTATTGGTATTCCTTTTATGATGAAGAGATAACATATTCTGCGGGAGAAATTTTTATAAAAGATGCAAAGCTCTATGGGCCAGAAAAGCACATACGAGGAGGATGTACTGATTTTTGGCTTACAGAAGGTCATGGTTACATGGCAAAGATTTACTTGGATTATCCTGATGATGGTTCTCGGGAAGAAATCAAGTCATATGGTCATCTTTACTTTGATGATGGGATAACAAATGAAGGTCCATTGATTAAATTGATACTATCAACTGAAAAAAGAACAGTTAAAATTACAAGTCTAAAAATTGTTGGTAAATATGAGCCCAAAAAAGACGAACGAATTACGGAAATTTACTTTTTCAACGTAAAAAGTAAACCCAATAAAATCTTTGTAAATGGGAATCAAGTGCCTTTGACTTGGAATAAAAATTACATGTATATCGATCGCCTTTCTCTTGACATAACACAAGATCACATCATTTATTACGCATATAATGACGATTTGACAAGTGTATAAAGGTTGTCTATTAGAAATCTCAGGATTATTGGCAATATCTTCAATTGGATTTATTTGTAAAAATGAATAATATAGAATATATATAAAAAAGTTTAAATTATAAGAATGAATATTCAGGTGTCTCATGCATATACTCGGAGAGGATCCTCGTCCGACACCGAATCTGTGTCTCCTTATACTTTGGCACATTTCGAGATTGTAGAATATCGAAAACATCTCCTATACCGCCCTGGTCTCTAGGTAAAACATTGAAGTGTTCATAGGACTTTCGCATGGCTAGCGATGTCATCAAATATATAGGATGAAGAAGATTGAAAGGAATTGGCAATTCACAACCTCTACACATTAAGGAGAGTTTTTTTTTTGTATGCAAAACCAGCCATCCTCTAATGTCGTTTGGATAGTTCTGTCTCCTTACAACCTCTATTAGGAGGGCATAGGTGCATCCGAATAGAAATAAGGCCGTGATCACCAAAAAGAGATAATACAACAGTAGTACAAAGTCGTTTGACATTTTAAAGATACTCGTTATCGTCTGATTTGTTGTCTTGGCCAGTATTATCGGTGAAATGGCCTTTTGATGATCAGTCATTCTAAATGTGGTCCACATCAGCTCCCACAAGGTTGTTTGGTAATTTGCAAACATGTAGCCAACCTTATTCTCAGCGTCGCAATCCAGAGTGTTGTCATTGAGTAGCATTATAAATCCAGCAAATGTACATAGTATGACCAGATAGATGGGAACAATTGTGTATATCACTCTAGCACATCTCTTCAAACGGTCAGCTATCGTGTAGAGGTACGGATGCAAATAACTCATCGAATAGGTCAGAGAGATGAGGTTGAAGAATAGTCCCCCAACTATGATTGTATCGCTAATCTGACTCAAATATAACATGTCACCCATGGTGTTTATAAAGAGATTATTATTCAAGGGATTTAGATCCTTGATAAATGGACACCTGAATCTATTCATGTCGCAGAATGGCCGTTGGCTCTGATTAAATTGATAACAGTAACATTGAAGTATTTCAACAGGTTTAGTTTCATTAATAGCGATCCGTGTATTCTCTACCCACACGAACTCAGTCATAAATCCAGTCAGTAAGAGGGCATAACTCAGATGTTCTAGCCAGAAGAATACATTTGAACAATGAGGTAGGATATTTCTCCCAGCTGTTTGAGTAAGTCTTTCAATAAACTTGATCATTTTACCGAGAATGAAGATGAACAGCATTATCGATAGACCCAAATGGAGAGACGTGAAGAATTGTATCTCTACAGCCTGACAAATCCTTTCAATTATACTGTAATACGGATAGAGTGGTGTTACATAGAGGAAGGTGTATAGAAATAACTGGAATAACATTTCACTGATAATTTCACAGTAATACTTTGATCTTGGAGACTTTACGAAGAAGGTCAATGCGGGAAATGGAATAACGATCGAAAGGGGTATAATGATAAAAAATGTAATCAGGCTGAGAAGGAACATTATCGGGGCTCCCACATATTTGAGGCATCCGCGAAATACCGGATCATTAAGGTTCGTTGTTATTGTTGGATATTGCCAATGGTTCATCCACAAGACGTTCATTATCGACTGCGAAGTTGGATGGATGAGGGTGTTCTTCATGTCTAACTTTGCGAACCGGTATAGCCGCAAGTTCTTACGGCACATTCTCGTGGAACTCGAGTTAGGATATGTTGGGGTTCTATTCTCTACTATGAGCAATGCTAAGGCTTCATCATCGCAAGTGCAATTATCGAATATCATACACACTGCATTGTCGATATTATTCATAATTTCACCGAGACTCTCATAGCGACTGTTGACATCGAAGGTCGCTGACGTAGGCTTGAATATAGTCTTGGTGAGCTCAAAATGGTCAAATAGTCGATTGCCCACGTCGTAATCAGCTCTCGGCTGGAAGGTTGCATAAAAGTCTAGAATCTTTTGTTTCGCATTAATGCAGAATTGTATGGCGTCTTCATCGGTAGTTCGATTGAATATATAAAGGGGACTCGAGAGTGCCTTTAGAGTCTTTCTGACATATTGATTTCGAAGGGTTGCATCATTCCTCAGAGCCATGCAGAGATTACACCGACAGAGGCCAGAATGTGGCAGGAGTAGACGCTGTTTCAATTCAATCATCATGAACTTTATCAATCCCAAATGACTAATACCTTTGAGAATAGCATCAACTAATGGTGGTACAAGGCGATGTTCAATCGGCAACGCCTCAATATCTCCAGCCAGAGACCACGGCGGAGTGTAGCATTGCTTCAGAGCATCGAGGCTATTACAACCTATGGCATTTATGACGAGTTCATGCCATCGTCGATACGCTGCGATATCTTGATTAATATTTCCATAATTATTATACGAATCCAACTCAACATCCATGGTGGAAACAAAAAATGGGATTTGATATTTTCTTTTATTCAATTTAAACTTTTCCCCTCTTTCTACTAATTATACGGGTGGTATGAATGCACACACACTACTTGAAATATCAATTAAACTTGCATTTATATTATAACTCAAATTAGCACAAGGATTGGGTGGAATTTTTACTAACGGTATTTAACATATCTCAAGATTTTTCTGAACATCAATCTAGTGAATTAAAGCACTTTGTATTTAAATAATTCAAAATCAATCTAACTAAATTCTAGAAATTGGTTCAACGCTTTAGGAAACTATCGATTGTTGACAATCCTAATTAGGCTGCCCAAAATATGCAAACAATTGAAGAATATACTTTTTTTAATTTAATATTATGCAAAAAAAGTATTTCAAACACGCAATTCTATTTTGACTAAAATATCTATTATTTAGCAAAAAAAGATATTTCAAATTAGTCAAGAGGATTTATTTCTGTATTGAAGGCGCTTCATCACATTGTTTTGTTGTCAACAAAGTTCTGTTTGACCTTCAAATCCATAATAAAACATGTATAATATAGTAATAGCAATAGACAGTCACATTCTATTTTTTGTCAATGTAAAAGCAAAGAAGAAGAGAAGATTAAAGGAAGCAATCTCATTAGTTTTTTGGTTCAAAAAGAAGGCAAATCTTAGATTTACAGAAGTATGCAAATTCATTAAAATATGTGCGTGCATATTTTTCCTATGGGTTTTCAATTATTGAAATACAGTTAATCAGTACTAATTCAACAAGAATAAGGAAATCAAAAATCATTGGGAACTTAACAAGAAATAAGAAAATGCTGCGTCACATTCATCAACCTACTCTATGTTTATTTTTCGTGATTTTATGAATTTAATAGAAAGTTATCAGAAAATATTATTAGAGCTTTTATATGGCAAATTCAAATGTATCTTTGAATGATTTTATATGCCTAATTTCCTCGAAGATGTTAGCAGGTTGCTGTCTTAGAGTCATACTGTGGAGTGAAAATAAAAAGCTTTTATTTTCGTCGGCTCTCATTAGACCTTACACCGACATAGATATTTATACATGAGAGAAGCTTGATAACCTGCTCATTCTGGCCAATAATTTTCGGGTGTGTCCGAGTCCGTGTCCTAGGCCAATCACACGTTGGTGTGTGCTGTTTGGTGTATTGTTTTGAGAAAAGAGACTATGAGCTGCGTGTTGCTAACCGGGGGCTTATTCATGCTCTTGCGTTGCCTTGGAGACTGCGAGGCGTTACGTTTGCGGGACGGGGTTTGAGGCACACAGGTGGTTGTTGCCATGGTCTGCGACGCGATTCCCACTTTCTTGTCTGTATGTTCGGTTGCTAGGGGCTTGCACACTGTAGAGTCTGAAGTGGCGATGAAATGTCGAGTGGCTATTTGTTTGTTGAGTTGATGTAAAGATTTGTTCAATTGAAGCAGAGCTAGGATCAGAAGGGGGCTTTTCGTCAAGGACTGGATGGGGCACGTCAACTGGGCCGGGATCAGAGGGGACTCTTCGTCAAGGACTGGATGTGGTATACTAGCGGGGGCTGGATGCGGCGCGTCAGGGGCTGATTAGGGGTTCGGTCAGTTTTTTCACCTTCTTGAGTACAGCTCCTGCCTTGTGGTACTCAATCCTTA
>JJOG01006342.1:0-31694 GCA_000715275.1 Gyrodactylus salaris
TGCTAAGACTAAGTTTTACACCACGACAGAAAGCCCAAAGTTATGCGGATTTGTACAAAAGAATTTTCGATTGTGAACAATGGATAATTTTGTAAATTCTGTCGCTGTTTAGTAAGCTGTTCGAAGATATCTCTGGTAGATTAACATAGAAAAAAGGTTCAAACACAAGTCTTTCACAGTTGACAATTTTTCTCAATTGGAGATACTGATTTTAAAGATAATTTCACAGCCAGAGTTGCAGATTTATTTTTCATCCCTTTTCATAAGCTGCGAGTAACTAAAGTTTAAAAATTCTTTGAATACTGTGTTCAATCAACTCCTAGTGATACAATAACAGGCTATCAAAATAAATAAATCATTGATTGAACGTAAAGTTCTTCTTGAAAACCTATTTTAGTAGCATATTTAAGGGAATAATCATTTTTTGTAGTCGTATTTTTTAGAGGAATATTTCTGGTCGCCCTGGTCATTGATTGTAATAAATTCTACCCTACCCTTTTCACACATTGACCAGTCAGCAAAATTTCAAATTTATTTTCTGTCTCAAATATCAAGTTTCCCAAATAGATATCAGAACAATTTGTCTGAATAATATTCTTGTTTAATTTTTAAGAACAGGCTAAGCCTCGCTAAACGGAGGATTTGTCTCTAAAAGGTAAATACAGATTCTATGCGTTTGCTCAAGAGCCAACAAACACAACTTCTTAAATTGAAAGAAAGATGTCGTATTTTTAAACATTAGAAAGCATTCATCGAGAGAAAATGCACAAAAATTTATTTTAAAGCTTTGATTAAGTGCTTTGATACAGGCTATAAATTAAAACATTTATTTCTACAAGGGGTTGAACATTATAATTTATGAATTTTGAGCCAAGATTTAAATTTTTTAGCTGAGATTATTTTAATCGATAATACCCATGACTCAATTACAGTGTAATAGTATTTCAAATCGTCCTCCTAACTTATTTGAAGCCTTTGAAACATGTACTTCAAGATACTTTTTGAGAACTTGTCAAGAAGTATTCAGAATAATAAAATCTATTTTAATTTCAAGTCAGATCAATTCGTAACGCCAACCTCGGACATGGCCCTTGTCCCCAGTGATAACACAGTCAAGGAGCCGAACATGTTTGTCGGGGAACTGAAGCCATATCAAGTGCAAGGCCTCTCCTGGCTCCTCAGCCTCTTCGATCAGGGCATCAACGGAATTCTGGCCGATGAGATGGGCCTTGGTAAAACCATCCAGACTATCGCCTTCCTCGCCAGCCTCGCCGAGGTGAGAAATTTTATTTTACAAAAAATGCACTCAAATGGTCCATTTAGAGACCCATGTTCAGATGGGAGAAAAGTGCCAAATATAAATTCGGTCTTCTTTTCAACTCTAGAAATACAACTTGTGGGGCCCCTTTCTGATAGTAACACCCGCCTCTACACTTCACAACTGGACGCAGGAATTCGCCAAGTTCACGCCAACATTCCGTCTAATCCCCTACTGGGGTAACCCAAATGAAAGGAGGATCCTGCGTCGCTTCTGGTCGAATATCAACAATCCCGATACTCAGATTGGTAGTCGAGCGGCTGAGTTCCACGTGGTCGTGACCAGCTATCAGTTTGTGCTACAGGATGCAAAGTTTTTCAATAAAACCGCCTGGAACTATCTCGTCCTTGATGAGGCGCATTCGATCAAGAGTACCTCCAGGTAATTATTTGAGAGAAAAATAGTTTCTTGCTCATGACTCAGCCAATGAAATCTAGGGGGTAGAATTAGCCAATCAGGAGCCTTGCATTCATTTCTATAGCCAATAAGATTGGATTCTTATAAAGGTCAAATCATTTTTCTTCTTTATAGCTTGAGGTGGAAAATTTTGCTCTCATTCCAATGTCGAAACCGGCTGCTTCTCACTGGAACCCCCATACAGAATACAATGCAAGAGGTATTTCTAGAGCTCATATTCTATATTTGATCTCATAATCTCTGGATAAATTTCTAGCTCTGGGCCCTACTACACTTTATCATGCCCAGTCTATTCGATAGTCATGACGAGTTCTCAGCCTGGTTCTCCAAGGACATTGAGAACCAGGCTGCAGCGGTGACGAATGACGGCACAAATCAGGCATCCCACGGCTCATCCACGAGCTTGGCCACCTGCAAGCTGGACGCGAAGCAACTCGAGAGACTGCACATGATTCTCAAGCCGTTTATGCTGCGTCGTGTCAAGAGCCAGGTCCAGAATCAGATATCTCCCAAAGTAAGTATTATCTATTATGGATATGCACTACTCATAAGTAAAAAATGGTTGAGAAATGAGATTTGATCAACTAATTTCCATCCCCATTAGACTGAAATCCTTGTCCACTGTCCATTAACGAGCCGGCAGCGTTACATGTACGACCTATTAAAATCGAAGATCATCAAAGAAGACCTCAGCATGGACAAGGATAAATTCTCATCTTCCGCCAATAGCCTCCTCGCCAAGAGACTCATGAACCTGGTCATGCAGCTGCGTAAGGTCTGCAATCATCCTGAACTGATGGAGATTCGTCAGGTTGAACATTCCCTGACGAGTGTCGACCTCTCGGAGGCCTTGATCATCGGCCAGGTCAAAGTGCAGCCAGTTACCCTGTATCAGAAGAATTGTCAACATTTCACAACTAGATTTCCAAAACTATTATGTGAGCTCGCACTTTTATTGATCTGGGTTTCAGAGCAATCAAATCTACTGATCAGTCAATCAATGATTCAAATCATGACCTTTTCTTCCTTCTAGATAATTTTTATCGCGACCAGTTTATCATTAAAGCCCGACAAGTACTCATGAATATCCTCGAATTCAACGTTATGGCCAATCTACAAAACAGTTACATGTCAAAGAGAATTTTCTCCACCAACAACTCAGAATTCCTCAGCCTCAAGCGGCTATTGCATTTATCCGACATGTCATCCAATCGGTGTGTGAATATAAAGTTGGATAACGATGCAAGCATCGGGCGGCAGTTCTTCCCTCCCTCCAAATCCATTTACACCCATGGAGAATGGAGGTTGTCTGAGGCCAGGCGATATGACTTTATGGAAATTGCCATGCCGAAATTCCTACGCGAAGGATTTCGTGCCAAAGTATGTTACACAACTCTTTTTCAATGAATTCCTCTTCTTTGAATTTACAACTCTTTTTCAATGAATTTCTACAGGTATTGGCCAGGCCAACGAATTGCTACACTTCGATGCGTCATGGCTGCAACATTTTCGATCAGACAATTCCCAAGACGCCGACCCCGCTGCCCTACATGCCAATGTCGGATCTAAGTCTACGACTAATCTCTCGAACCAAGGTCCAGACAGACTCAGGGAAGATGATTGCCCTGGAGCAGTTGTTGCGAAAGCTCAAACTAGAAGGCCACCGGGTACTCATCTACTCGCAAATGACCAAGATGATCGACCTGTTGGAGGATGTACTACAGCTGAGGAAGTACAAGTACCTCCGTTTGGACGGTTCAAGTCGCCTCTGCGATCGTCGGGATATGGTCTCTCAATGGCAGACCAATGACTCATGGTTCATCTTCCTGCTGTCCACTAGGGCCGGAGGGCTCGGAATTAATCTCACGGCTGCAGATACAGTCATCTTCTATGACTCCGATTGGAATCCCACTGTCGATCAACAGGCGATGGATCGAGCGCATAGGCTGGGCCAGACTAAGGCGGTTACAGTTTATAGGTAAATTCTAAAGTCATATTTTAAGTAGGTGGTCTTTAGGGCACTGCTTTTTGAAATAAGATCACGAGGAATCGCTTTAGATTGCTCAATTATACGTTGAAGAACTAATTCTGAGGCTATTTCCATCTTTTGTGCGCTTTAAAACTATCTATGGTCGAAGCTCTGATGTGCTAAAAATCCGTATACAAATAAATTTAAATAGGCGCCATCGATTTTCTCGCTTTTTGAAGGCTACTGAATGGAAATATCGATATATTCTGTTCAAGCAAATTATTCCGCTCCTAAAGATAATCAGATTGTTTGAAAAATATTCCGTTTATATTTCGAAATTCTGGCTAATTTTCAACTAGATATTGCGCATCAGTCACATCTTCCTAACAGGAAGCTTTTAATAGAGAACGTTTCTTCTAAACGATAGCATTTTTCATTTGGTTTGGGACGTGCCACCTCCCGGCTTCGAGCATGTCTCCCGGTTCAAATTAATTTGAATACGATTTTCATACACAAATTATTCCAACACCTAGAATAAGTATTTTTACACAGTTCCTCGTGAAAACCTTGATCCCCTTTTTTCAATATCTACCATAAAACTTACCTTGTTCTGGGACTCTTAAAATTAAAAAAATCATCACAGCTCTAATTATGAGTAGAGCTACGAGAATTTCACCTACACTGGTTTAAAAAAATAGTCTCTCGCAAATTTCTAAGTTCTCATACTTTCAATGATTATTCGGTTAAGTTGCTCTAAATTCTTTTTTTTATTTCTCGACAGATTGGCCTGTAAGAATACTGTGGAAATGAGAATGCTACAAAGGGCCGAGGAGAAAAGAATGATGCAGCATTTGGTAATTAAGGATGAGACACAAGAAAATGAAAATCTAGAGAGTAGCTCCAATTTCCTCATGACCGACCAAGGTGGCCAGCTCAAAGAGACAGACTTGGCTAATCTTCTTCTAGAAGAATGCAATTTTGGTTAATAAAACTTTCCAATTCAAAATTTGTTAATTCTGGGAAAGACGGATTTGAAACGATAAATGTTGTATTCAAAGCTTTACAATTTATTATCAACGAGAGTCACTCTAGGCAGTAGCAGGCTTCTTCTTGGCATATTGAAGTCCACAGAGTTTGCGGATGCCGACCATCTTGAGGTTCTTGCAGTAGTTTTCCTTCTTGATGAGCTTACCGAACTTCTTGATTGACCTTCTTGAGTTCTTGGTGAATGGCACTTCAATGATGCTCTTGGCAGGGAATCGAGATTTGGTGGTGGACTTTTTCAGGAGGATAATTCCTCTGCCATTCGGGGCTTGCTTCATTCCGATGGCTTTATTTCTGGCATATCCGGCATGTTTGAAGTTATTCTTGCCCTTCATGTTCAAAGGGTCCTTGCTGAGGTTGAGGCCATTCGTTACGAACTTGTAGCAATTGGTTTTTTTGGATATTCCCCAGATAAGATGACTTCTGTCCATGGTTAATTGAGTGTACACGGTTTACTTTGAATTTATCTGCAACTTAAAAGATACTGGTTTTAAACAATTGATTGAGATTGTTTTATTAATTTAATTTTTCAAAAGCATGAAAAGAAATAGAAATATCAGACAGAAGAACGATGACAGTGATGAGGATCAACCGACAAAGTAAATACTATATTTAACCATAGAATCATCCATCGAGCTGAAGAAGTTGTCGAAAATGTCGATGAAAATGCTGAAATCGATATAAAAGAGAGAGATGAATTTGTTAAACGTCTATTGGAGAAAGATTCCGATAAGAACAAAGCTGACAAGGGCGCTGTTGTTGATAAGAAGCTAGCCGAAGCTCTGAAGAAGATCAACGATGGAGAGATTGTGGGTTCTTTTAGTTTATTTTTTAGAAAAAAGAAGACTTGATCAAAGACATGAAAATCGATTCTCGCAGGAAATACCTCGAAAAGCGTCAACAGGACAAAATCATGGACCTCGAGGGTGACGTCCGGGATGAACTCATGTATTTCGATGAAGATGAGTAGGTCTTGTTTAATTAAACTTGATTTTAGATTAACTCAAGTGGAGAAGAAGGAGTTGGAATATAAAAAGACCATTTTAAAGTTGGCCAAGGACCACAAAAATGTCACAGAGTCGCAGAATAACGACAAATACTATATGCCGTCTGAGCACCAGGCTCCGAATTTTCTCGATGAAAAAACTAAAGATGGTAAAGTCGAGACGAATGAGAGAAAGTTGTGGGAAACAGCTCATATTGACAGTGCCCTCTTTTCTATTGGCGCCAAGGACAAGTTCAAGACACAGGTAAGGTCTTGTAGATTTATTGAAAACAATAGCCTTTGATTTATTATGTTAAATCTGGATTATAATGTTTTAAAAAGCTGTTCTCCACAAATTAGGCTTGATAATTCATTTCAATATAAAAATTTTATCCAACTAAGTGCAATATTCTATGCGAAAAATGCTATCATTTTTAGGATCAGCACACTCTGTTAGCAAAAATAAAAATCATAAGATTTAGACAGTACAGGCGGTAAAATAAGTTTTTTTTCCAGGAAAAATACGAACTAATTCTCGATGACGAGATAGACTTCACGAAGGCCCTCACAAAGCCGGGTGCCAACGTAGACTCAGACCTCACGGAGGAGGAGATTCGCGTGAAGCGAATTGAACAGTCCAAGATGACCATTCAACAGGCTCGAAAGGACCTGCCAATCTACAAGTTCCGACAGAGCCTCATTGACGCCATCCAAGAACATCAGATATTAATCGTTGAAGGTGAGACTGGCAGTGGCAAGACTACTCAAATTCCCCAGTACCTCTACGAGGCAGTGAGTTGGTTGATAGAGATTTCTCAAAAAGTAGTGTTATTTCAAAATCAATAAACCCTCTCAATTCAACACATTTTATCCGATCTTGGCAACATAAATATTTATATTCAACGTGCTTTCTTATTCCATATTGGTCTTCGTTAAAAATAAGGTTTACTCTTGAAAAATTGGGTGAAGAACCATTTTCTATAATTGCAGTAAATATTTCTTGATTAATTTTAATTTTTTTGGAAAACTATGAATGAATTTTGACAATAATCATTCTACAATTTAAAACTCATTCAAATTCGTTCAATAGAGAATCACGATAAAAATGATTAAAACCAAAATAACATGGATCAAGGTCCAAACAAAAACCTAACCAGCAGAATTTAAATGTGCTTAAAATTTTATTTTTAGAAGAAGAAAATTAATATCTCTTTTGCACGTAATGTGAATCATCCCATCTTACTTGAGAGAGACCTTGAGGGTCACGAAAATGCGAAAATCAAAAGATCTTTGTCATTCTTTTTATACAACTCTTAAAAATGATATTCCTTTTAGGGTTTCTGTAAGGACGGCAAGAAAATCGGTTGCACCCAGCCACGTAGGGTCGCAGCAATGTCAGTAGCCGCTCGTGTCAGTCAAGAGATGAGTATTAAATTGGGCATGGAAGTTGGTTATAGCATAAGATTCGAGGATTGCACCTCTCCAAAGACCATAATCAAATACATGACCGATGGTATGCTCCTGAGAGAGTTCCTCACAGAGCCCGACCTCAACTCCTACGCTGTCATGATAATTGATGAGGCGCATGAGAGGACACTGCATACCGACGTCTTGTTCGGCCTAGTCAAGGTATGCCTGGTTTTCACGTCTATTTTATTGGGCATACACTACTCACAAGTAGATATAAAATCAGATTCAAATTTATGAAATCTTGATAAATTCTTCAGAAATAACCAATCATTTATTATTTTTCAAGGATGTCGCACGATTCAAGCCGCATCTGAAGCTGATCATCAGCTCTGCAACCCTTGACGCTGAGAAGTTTGCCTCCTTCTTCGATGACGCGCCAATCTTTAGGATACCCGGGCGTAGGTACCCTGTGGACATTTACTACACCAAGGCGCCAGAGGCCGATTATGTCGAAGCGGCGGTCACCTCAGTCCTCCAGATCCACCTGACACAGCCCAAGGGGGACATTTTGGTCTTCCTCACCGGCCAAGAGGAAATCGAGACGGCCAATGAGACCCTGGTGGAGAGGACCCGCAAACTCGGCTCCAAAATGAAAGAACTCATCATTCTTCCCATTTACGCTAACCTTCCATCTGACATCCAGGCCAAGATATTCGCGCCGACTCCTAGGGGCGCTAGGAAGGTCGTCTTGGCGACAAATATTGCAGAGACTTCTCTGACAATAGATGGCATTGTGTATGTCATCGATACGGGGTTTTGTAAGCAAAAGTTCTACTCTGCAAAGACCGGCATAGAATCCCTTGTTGTAGTGCCGATATCTAAAGCTGGCGCTGACCAACGAGCTGGAAGGTGAGTTTAAACTGAATTAATTAGATTTAATCATGGCTCTTCACGCAATTTAAATCCTAGATAATATTACTTTTTTTTCTATAGAGCAGGAAGAGTTTCAGCGGGAAAGTGTTTCCGTTTATACACAGCGTTCGCCTATCAGACTGAACTAGAGGACCAGCCGATCCCGGAAATACAACGCACAAATCTCGGAAATGTCGTCCTACTCCTAAAGTCCCTGGGCATAGATGATTTGTTGCATTTTGACTTCATGGATCCCCCGCCGCAAGATGCTCTGATCATGGCCCTCGAGCAGTTGTACGCCCTAGGCGCCTTGAATCACAAGGGGGAGCTTACCAAGATTGGCCGGCGAATGGCCGAGTTCCCCTGCGATCCACAAATGTCAAAGATGATTTTAGCCTCTGAAAAGTAAGCCCACCTTTTAAAGATTTTCTAGATTTACAGCCTTGTCGCATTCTCAAGTGTAAATTGTCAAGTGTTGAAAGTTCCGCCAATAAATCACACTCGTTCTAAATGTTTTCCTTAGATTAGTTTTCCTAATCCTTTGAAAGACAATTAAGAAACAAGTCCCGAAACATCTTGAATGTAATTTATTCTGTCCTACATGAGATTTAAACTAAATATTTCAGGTACAAATGTTCCGAGGAAATAATCACAATCGCCTCGATGATAAGTTGCAATAATGCCATCTTCTACCGTCCAAAGGACAAACTCGTGCATGCAGATACCGCGAAAAAGTCCTTTCATCATGTCTACGGCGACCATTTGACCTTGTTGACCATTTACAATTTATGGGAGGAGACGGACTTCTCCACACAATGGTGCTTTGAACATTTCATCCAGTACAGGACCATGAAAAGGGCCAGAGACATCCGCTGCCAGTTATTGCAATTGATGGATCGTGTAGAGATTAGCGTCGTTTCCGCCAGTACAGACCACATCGCCATTAGAAAGGCGATAACGGCCGGTTACTTTTATCACACTGCCCGATTCGTGGGCAGCGGCTACAAGACCATAAAACACTCTCAGACTATTGCACCGCATCCCAACAGTGGGCTGGTTGAGGAGCAACCAAAGTGGGTCATTTACCACGAGTTGGTCTTTACCACCCGGGAATTCATGAGACAGATTATTGAAATAGAGCCAAAGTGGCTACTAGAAGTGGCGCCACACTACTACAAGGAAAAAGATATCGAGGATAGCAATTCAAGCTCAAAGAAAATGGCTCGTTGCAAGGGGAAATCTAAAAAGGAACTCGAACCTACATTCTAAATGTTATTTTGTTTATCCATGTATAGAACTATGAAATAAGTTATCGTGTCTTTCATCTATTTGGAACAAAACAAATGTGCTCAGGGATTATAAAAAGTTTTTATATTTTTTCTAAAAATTAACACTTTATTTACAGTAGTAAATCACATAAAAGTAAAACATAAGTTAGAATTCTCTTCTATGATATTTATCGACATCATAAAAGGACGTAACAACGAGTCTGCTATTAAATTTGCGGCCGGTGAGCGCTGTAGCCGCTTTCTGACAATCGATCAGACTGGCAAATTCAACGTAAATCTTACCCACTCCAGGAACTTCGACGCCGGGAACCGGCCTGGGAATCTCCAGACTCCTCACAACGCCGTATTTACTACATTCATTCTTAATGTCCTCGATAATATCCTCGTATTCCTCATCGTCATCAAGTTCACTGATCTCGATCATGTTCAGCAAACATAACACCTCAGTGGGATGGCCACTTCCCATATTAACAGACCCAATGGTCTCTGCCAAACCTGGCACTGACAATCCAACCGGCATCCCCAGAGCTGATGTCTTGGCGCCGATGCTGGCCCTCTGAACGATGAGCTTCTTATCGCCAAGCTGCATACCATTTAGACCCTTGCAGGCGTGATCAGTGACGTTGCTGTCCACGTACTCACAAAAGGCGTACCCTTTCGACAAACCGGTACTTGCATCCTTGACGAGATTGAACCCTTTCAAGGGGCCAAAGCTGAGAAGGAGATCCTTGACTTGATCCTCGTTTAGGTAATTCGGCAGTCCACCAACGAATATCTTAAACGGAGAGTCTTGCACAACTGTACTAACCACTCCGGGTACAAGGACACTGGGATTCTCGCTAACACCAGGCAGCGGTGCGTAATCACGAGGCCTCCGCATCTTTAAGGCTTGACCATGAAACAGGATTCCATCCAAAGCTAGGCCCTGGGTTGTCTCATCAACCGATCGGAATTCGAGAAAGGCAAAGTTTTTGTCCATGTTTATCTGCACAGCGATAATAGGATTGCCTTCTGCTTGTATTAAATTCTGAGACTTCATGTTTTTGTTGAAAAAGTCCATCATATTCTCCTCGGTGGTGGTGAGCGGGATATTTCCGACGTAAAGGCGCCGGGCCTGACGACAGACGGCGCTGCTGTTAGATTGCGTGACATGAGCGGCCGAGGCGGAGACGAGAGCGAGTTGTCCAGCGGCGTAAATATTCATTGGAACCTGACCGGCTGCTTGCATTGTCTTGTACTCGAGGGGGGAGACATGCTCGAAGCCGGGAGGTGGCACGTCCCAATATTTGTAAACTATACCGTTTGGAGATTTGTGATGACGCTTCTTCTTCTCCTTGCTGCGGTCCTTTCTCTTTCTAGAGCGGGAATGGCTTCGGGAGCGTTTGTGTTTGCGGTCTCTGCTTCTGTCGCGCGATTTGCGTCGGCGTCTATCTTTAGACCGTGAACGAGATCGACTCATGCTGCGCTCTCTGTTTGGGTTTTCTGACTCCTCTTCATTAGAATATGCATTATCATTCTCCTCCTCCTTGATATAATTAACCGGTGGAGCATCCTCTTGAGCCGTCATAGTGGAATTATAAGCTAATAATCCTGTTTTATTAGCGAAAGTTTGAAATCCTTAATTTAATTTAAAAACATAACAAGGAACTTTCAATAGAAAGTAATCTTATAATATTGGTAACAATTTAAATCTAAATTACATAATCTTTATTATTTTTTGGCATCTTTGATGATCAAATCTTGAAGGAATTCATCGTCTTCCACCAGATATAGTTTTAATGTTCATATTTTAAGTTTAATCTGAGGCTATGAAGGAAGGAGTTTGTGATCTTTTGGAGAGCACAGGCTTTGAAAGAAATCAAATGCTCTTGAGATAGCTAGATAAAAGGCTAGCATTTATATTCTAATATTTGAGTCGGTTAATATGATCAATGAAATTCAATAGTAAAGTCATATTTTGTGGCCGAATGAGCAAGATGAATTTTTTCTAATACATTTATTGAGATTAAAAAACCTATTTTTTCATCATTTCAAATACGTAAAGTCATATTCAATCAGAGTATTGATCTGTCCATTTGGATGATAGGAAGAGGGAGTCCATAGATGATCAACCATGGCCCTCTTGACGTTGAGTAGGGTTTGCGTGCTTGTCTTGAACGAGTCAGGCAGCATTGGAATCACCTTGGCCTGCACAGAGTTCTCACCCTGTGATCCAGAGATTGAAAGACGGAAGAAATAAACCTAAAAAATAATGATAAAATAATAAATTCCAACTTTGTGTCTCATTACTTACGATTCCTGCTTCAATGACGTTGCGATTTTGAGAGGCCTTGTCTTTCATTCCGATGAGAAGGAGGTCAATGATTGGAAGAATTACAGGATTCAAGAGCATGTCAACACTACCAGTGGACCAAGGAAGATTTTGCTCCAAAGAATGGTCGTAAGCGGAGAATGGCTTCACCACCAATCTCACATGATAGCAAAAGTTGGCTAGACATGTAACAACGCAGAATCGGACACTGTGCTTCTCACTTTTGATATTCTAAAGTAGATTTTATAATGAGAAAATGATTTTTTGACAATTACTCATGAGTAGTTACCTTTTTGAATATCTCTATGGACCTATTGAGGAGGGTGATGGTGGTCAGGCCAGCCTTGTCGAATTCCTCACAATCTTTCTTAGTAAACTTTAACAAGATGGAATTAACCAAGGCCATCAGCTTATAGGTAAAGTCTTGGACAATGCTCGACTTGGCCTCTAGGCTGGAGTTGATAAAGTCGTAAAGCTTTTCCAGAACAGCCTCGTTGGAACGTTTCACTTTCATCAGAATTTCATGGCCGTTATATGACAGGGTGTTTATGAGACTTGTTAGCAGCATAAATTGACTTGCGGAGCTGGCTATAAAGACGAAAATGATGATAAGATAAAAAAAATATCGGAAAATAGAATGGTAAAAACTTACTCTGATAGTCAGAGAACAGTCTCAAGTTATCTTCGAGTTCATTGCCCTCATTCATGGTGTGTTTAATAACAGACAGGGCACCGTACAGCGATCCCAGCATTGGTATTGTCATACTCTGATCATCAGACTCTAGGTCAACGCCGTTGGAGGCGAGATTCACGTCAGAGAACTCCAAAAAGGCCAAATGACTCGTGGGAATATTCAACGAAACCGGTATCATTGAGGGTAGAGAGGTCTGGATAAAGTTTTGCTGAATGTCAATGTGCATAAACTTTGGGTCCAGACGGTCGACGTCAACACTCTTAAAGTGAGTCATAATCTTTATGTAGTTATCTTCAATACCCTTCAGCTCTTCCTTGCTGATTTTGATAGAATTGTTAGAGTAGAGATTCTCTAGAGACAATCTCACGGCTTGCAGAGTGGTCTCGAGGTACTGGCTAGCCTTGGACTGACCCAGATTCTTGCCGGCAGTCAGCAGCATGTCGGAGAGGAGAGAGTTGATCTTATTAGAGAAGGGCGCGAGATTGGAGAGGCCTTTGGCCGCGAGAAGTCGTAGACAGCGATTCTCGTCACTCAGGGTCTTGGTGAAGATGGCCTGTATTTGAGTGGCGAACATTTTGATAGAACTACCGGCCTTGTTGATTATCAGACAGAGACTGTTGAGGATAGCAGCCCGGACAATGTCGGACTCGCGTTCACCAAGGATACGAATCATTGGGCCAATAATTTTAATGACCGACTTCTTCATGACCTCAGGAGAGGTGACCTGTAGGGTCTCGGTGAGAGCAAGAGCGGCGGACTCACGCAATGCTGACTCAGGCTGCATAATACTGTCACAGAAAAGTTGTATTAGGGATGCATAGGGGTAGTCTTCGGAGTTGAACCCGGGCAGAAGGATTTCACCGCAGGGGGCGTTGAGGATCCTCTTATTAAGGACGTTTTGTGATTTGACCTGAGTGATTGCTGTACGGATTCCCTGGCGGAGATCACTGATCTGGGATGTCACTTTTCCGTTGGCCCAGCGCTTAAAATGTTTGAATGAATAAAATACTTGAAACAAAAAACTTTGACTGCAAAACTGAGGTTCAGAAGATGTGTAAAAGTACTCACCACAAATAGGGCATCCAGGGCGATCCAGGTGTATTTGAGGACACTTTCATCCTTCATTGACAGCAACCGGCAGAGGTTGCAAATCAAAGTGGGATAAATCTCACTCAACGTCTGATGTATCGAATGGGTAATGTTGTTCTCTTCCAAATCCTCTTCGCAGGCGTCTTCGTCACTGGACATGGCCATTTCTTCATCGCTGATGCCTTCGTCGTCTTCAGAATCATCATCGTCATAGTCTTCATCATCATCATCTTCCTCTGAGTCTCCGTCAAGGGAGGACCCTTCGTCGGATATTTCATCTTCTTCCTCTTCTTGTTGGGTCTTCTTCGGGGTGACAGACTCAATGTCCTGATAGAAGTCCTCTTGTATCAAGGTCTTGGTCTTGTCCAAATACACCGCCAAAAGCTGGATGCAGCAGGCCTTGAACTGCAGGCTGCCAGCGACAAGTTCTGGGTCGTAGTCTTGGCTGTTGAAGCACTTTAGGGTACTGTTTAGGCTCATGACTGAGGCGACCAGACCACTGCACAGGTCGTTGAGAATGAACCGTACACCGATTATATCCTCAATGGAGATGAGAATAGTGGCACAATGGTCGAGTTCTTCTAGCACGGTGCCGTTCACTATCGAGAGGTGTACAGTTTGAATGAGTGAGGGTAGGATTTTGTCGACAAACTTTCCTAGTGACTTGGTGGACACAACTGAGAGAGAAGCGAATGCCTTTGCATTCAGAGAGGGCTTGATCAACTTTGGTAGTATGAATGGTAGGGTTGCACGAGAATTCAACTTGAGGATATGCTTCAGAGAGTCCATAATGAAGGGTTCAATATCTTCATCCTTCAAGTGATTAACGAGATCTGTAAAGAGTTCATCAACTTGATTGACATTGATCGAGTATTGAATGTGATTGAGGGACTTGGCACCGAGGAAGCGAATGTCGGATGAGTCACGGTCAAAGAGACACTTTTTGATTGGCTCAATAAACTTGTTGGAGTATGACATGATCTGGTCCTTGGGAACGTTCTTGACCACTTCGTAGAGACTCATAGCGACCGCCTTCTTCTTGTTGACATCGTCAGTATCTAGGTTATCGTTCATCATCGGTAGGATCTCGGTTAGTACGCGGTCACCAATCTTTAGAATGTCACCCAAGGAACGTGCTGATATGAGGTGTAGGTCCTGATTGGAGCTGCTGAGGTTGTCGAGAATGGTTCTGAGAAGGGTGGGCATAATCTGCTTGAGCATCTGTACGGTATTCTGGACGACAATCTTCCAAACGTGTATCGCCGACTGACGTACGGAGATGATGGGATCTGACCTGAGGATTTGCAGCTTGGAGAAGATCTCGTCACGACACTCTTTACCAAGCGTTTGTAGGATGTTCTTTTCGGTCATTTCAGCGACCACACGGCTATCCTCTTCAGGGTCGCTCTCTCCAGCAATCTTGTAGAGTAGGTCACCCAGCAGTTGTATTGAAGAGTAACGAATGCGATAACTCTGATCAAAGAGACCCTTCTCCAGTTGCGGTAGTAGTATGTTGACAGACTTTTCAGCGAACAACTTGACAATGGTCTGACCGGCCTTCAGGGAAGTGTCACGGAGATATTCGGTTTCATCAGCTAGACCCTTGAGAATAACAGGAATGATATCTGGAATGAACACTGAAAAGTCTTCCCTGAATACTACAGGTAGATAAATGAAGAGCATAAGACAGCCGTCTCTGACGTATGGGGCAACATCATTCGAGGTGACCGTCTTGAGAATGTCGGGCATGATATTATTCAGACGGGTAGTGCCCATTCCACCGAGGACCTCAGCGAGACCTTGGGCTGCTCCGGAGCGATTGACAGACGACTCCTCAGATGTGAGTGTGGACATGAGCCAAGGCATGAGGTCGTTGAATGAACTCTCCCCGATACCCCTGACCATGGAGCCGAGAGCACGGGCGATAACGTTTCTCACTTCTGGCACCGGGTCCAAGAGGCAATGCTTCAAGCAGGGCGTTATTTCATCAATGTAGATATTCAAATCTTCCTTTCTCGCCAGACTGAACAGGTTCCCAAATATCTTGGCAGAGTTCATTCTTATCTCAGTAGATCTATCCTCAAAGGATCTCTTGATGACAGGCATAAGAAGGGCGAGAGAGGCAGTATCAATGATATGTACAAAGCATGTATCCGCTAGGGACTTGAGGACAGGCCCCTTGTCACTAAGGGGATCATTGAGTGCTTCAATGATCAATGGTAGTTGAGACTTGATCTCCGGGTTGACAATGACCTTTGAGATTTCGGACAGGGCCTCTTTTCCGGCCTTTTGCACGTTGCCTTGGGAGTCAGTCATAAGCTTGAGTAGGCATGGTATGATTTGTGGAAGACTTGATGAGAGCTGCTTCGGGCCACAGTTGGCCAGGGTCGATAGGAGCCTTGCTGACTCTGCTTTAATCTTCCAATTGCTGTCCTCTTCGAGAGCCTTCAAAAGGGCTGGCAGTATCAACTTGACACCATGTGCACTTAGCTTGGAGACAATGGCATTGCAGCACTCGTAGGCGGCACGTCTGACACTCTCCTGGCTATGGCCAAAGTTAGTCAAGAGGCTGGTAATGATCTTGACGACATATGGCTCAAAGAGTCGACCAAGGCACAAGGTCAACTTTTCCAGGGTCATCAAAGTACTCTCTCGGTGCTTAGTATTGGCATTCTTGTCTTCTAGGACCTTTGTGAGGTCTTGCATAATTGAGTAGTTCTTGAGAGACATGATTCCCATGCCCTTGACGATGCCTGCTATGCCGTGGGCGGCCCCATGGCGTTCAGCATATGTGGAGTTGGAAAAGAGTACCTTGAAGAATTGCGTAATGGATTCGGAGATTTTTTCCTCCGGCAAGTTCTTAATCATAGAGGAGATACAAACCTCAATGGACTTTTGAACGTTATTCGATGGGAAAGTGAGACCATTAATCAGCCTCTTGAAGATGACCAAAAGGCGTGGATCCTCCCTTGTGAGATGCTTGCCTAGGTTGCCGATTAGAATAATGACAGACTGCCTGACTCTGTTGAGTTCAGCAACGTTGGGCGCCTTGGAGAGAAAAGTCTCTAGAATGGTGATCAACTGTTCCATGTGGTTCAAGCCGTAGGATTCGCAAACATTCAGAGCGCAGGACAACATTTGGCCGCTGACCTTGGAGTTGCGGTCGGAGAAACCCTCTGGCACGAGGAATTGGAACATGTTCATCAGCCAATAGCCTTCCGCTTCAAAGTTGGTCACTGTGGAGGATTCCTCTTCGGTTTTCGGTAGAATCGAATGCGATTTCAGATGAGGGTTATATGAGCCTAGTGCCATGAAGAAATGAGCCAAACGAGAGCGCTGACGCCACATGTCAGGAGAAGCGGCGTAGAGTTCTCTGTTGAAACTGTCTATGATGGGAGCTTCGCGCTGAAAAAATTGTCAAATTAGTCTCAAAAGTTGAGGATTTAAAAAATAAATGCTATTTCCTACACATAATTAATGTCGCTTACAGTGAGTAGGAAGCGATAGGTGTTGATCAAAAAGTTGAGAAACTTTTGCAAATCCTCAGAGTTGACCTGATTCAATAGACTCGAGACAGAACGCACAGAGGCATCGAGAACCGAGTCAGGGTAGAACACTGACGTGATAATCACACGTTTAATGAGTTCAGTCTTGTCCAACAAAAACATTCCCAGCGGATCATCTTGAGGTGGGTCCTGAAAGTGGAATCTATTGGGCACACTGGCCGGCCTCTCGAGAACCTTTTGATAGCCGAGGTTGATCCAGAGCCTAGATTTCAATTAATTGATTGTTCAACTTGATTCTTGTGACTGTATGACTCACTCATCTGCAAGCTTGGATATTTCACAATTAGTGTCAAAGCGTAGAATCCATAGTCTCTCTTGCAGCAGGGCTTGTATGGGTACCTTGGGCCATTTAGATGGCAGAGTGTAGAGGTCAGGTCCCATGGTCGGACCGGATATTGTGTACTCCCCACAACTTGATGATAAAAGTTTCGCTTGGGCATCCTTCTTCTTCTGGCCTAAATTCAATTGGTGAATCAAAAAACAAATCAAATCGCATCAAGATTGCACTTACTTTTGTTCTTTTTCGACACAGAATCCTCAACCTCTTTCCCCTTGACCTTCCTCGGGTCAAAGTCGTGGTCGAGGAGCTGTGCAAAGAGGACAGGCTTCTCAGAGATCTCGGTGGTATTCGCAAACACGTTCTTAATGTAAGAAATCATTGAGATCATTATCTTGAGGGTGAGATCTCGGACGAGTTCAGAGTCGGAGACGAGGCCGAGTAAGAGGATCGACAAGAGTTTATCATTCATCTTGACAACACCGAATTCGTGGGCCTTTGTAAAGAACTTGGTCAGGTAGTCGATAAGGTCAGAGGCACTTTTGGAGACGGACACCAGGTCGGACTTGGTTTCAGTCTGCTCTTCTGTTTCCGCCTCGGGGTCAAAGTCATCTTCCACTAGCTCGTCGGTTTCGAGATTGGCAATCTTTTCGTTGCATCTGTGAAATTTTATTTTATTTAGCGGGAAAAAAATTGTTGGAGAGGTTTAATTTTCTACATTTTTAGAAATTCACTTTTCTATAAGATTCAGGCACATGCTGAATATGGCCTCTAGTGGTATCAGGGGCATGATTCTTGCCGTATTCTCCTTAGTCATGTTATTCAAAATGACATTAAAAGAGGCCTTGATGAAGGAAAAGAGCCTTCGGGTGCATTGAAAAGGTATATTGCTAAGGTTCTGATCCAGGTCGAGGCTGTCCTTCTCCGGGATGACGCCTTTAGTTGCGAGTTGATTTCGCAAATAGTTCATTTTAGTGACAAAGCTGGTCAGTTCCCGGCACTTTTCCTCAGTGAGGATGCTCTTGGAGAACCAGCCTGAGCGTTGGAGGACGTTGACGACGCAGGGGAAGGTGTAGTTGAAGACTAGGGAGGCCCAGGAGAAGATGCCCGCCTCTTCGAGAGATGAGGTGGAATGCTGAAAAATTAAATTATTCAATCCAAGTTAACAAGACCACTTTTAGACAAAAGCTTCAATTTTTCTCTTTCAAAGCGTTGGGTTATTCCAATGTTTAGAGAGAAGAAATACTCACTGCCAGCTCTTCTGATATTTCGATGAAATTCTCCAAGACCTGATCAAAAGGTCTCTTGGACATTTCGACGAGAAGCTGGTTATTTTCCAGTGTCTTGGCGAGCAGCAAGACAGTTGATTTCTCTTGACCGATAGAGCTCTTGACTATAATTCTCTTTGGTGAAATCAACTGGATAATTTGCCAGAGATAACTTGACTTTCTAGAACCGATTCTAAAAGGAAAATAAATAATTAAGAATTGAAAAAAGTATTCAGTTAAAAAATATGACTCACTTGTGTGGAAATGATTGCAAGATATTGACGCCCAAAGTGAAGTATAGCGTTATGAGATACGGGGAGGTGATGTAATTTTGCAAATTTTTGTGCAAAACTTCGAATATCTCATGATCGATTTTGAGGAGTAGGCCGGGAAGTGTTTCTTCCGAGTTGTTGGGAGAGGAAAAGATTGCATCAATGATGTCAATTGCCTTCAGGGCCTGTTCTTCAACCATTGAGAGTTCAACTCTCGACTTGGCCTCGGCCTCAATCTTTGCCTTGAGTTCGACAATTTGATCTTTGGTTATCTGATTCTTCAACTGTTCCTGAGTGTCGGAGCCGTAGGCAGCAATTGAGTGATATTGAGGTATTTCATAGTCCTTGAAGCCGTCGTAATGGCAGATGGGCGGCTCCGGCGCAAGCCATTCGGCAGAGTACTTTTGGAAGCGTTCGAGGAACTTTTGATCAGAGAGATGGCCGTCTTTGGTTAGGAGGATCCTGGCGTGGGACAAGTCTAGTGAAGTGATCTGGTTATCAGAGAGGGTCTTGAAGGATTCCTTCATGATAGCGTCGCCAATGGTATCCGGGAATACGGTGACCATTAAACGGATAAAGTTCTTATCCATCTGAAAAAGTAAAATGAATCAGAAAAGACATGTTAGATTTAAGCGAAATGCTCACTTGTGTTATATCCTTCAGGGGCTTTTTGATGATGGCGTTGTGGAGAAAAGTGGAAATTTCATCCCTCTCAAAGCCATGTTCCCTGAAGAGGCTGATCATACCACCAGAATGTGCAAAGTGAGGAATCTCAATGAGACTACTCGAGGATAACAACAAAAAGTACGTGAACATCTTGCGTAGAACTTCCCTAGGGAATGTGGGCGTCTCAAGGGACAATCGGAGGAGACGACGCATCTTCATGAGGAACGCCAACAGCTTGGTCTTGAACGTTGTCTCGACGCATTTCGAGGTCTCCTGGTGGGTGACGCGGTCGCAAATGTGCAGGACTAGTGGGCCAAGGAAGTCGGGATGAATGCTGGTGTTGAACTTGTGGTAGAGGGACATGATTGAGGAGCTGTTCTTTGAGAAGGGGACGTGAGAGATCTTCTCGAGGAGTAGAGGGTCGTATTGGAGGCCCTCTTGGTGCAGGAGGTTGATTAGATGGATTAAAGGAGGAGAGTACTGAAAGAGGAAAAAGGTTTGTATTAGTTGACAAACATTTTGATGATCTCAAGATCTTTTTAAAAATTGATTCGTCCTGTACAAGACTCACCGTGATCTGAGGCATCATTCAAGAGGTTATTCTTCATCAAGTAGGGATCATCGGGGTGAAGACCCATCAGAAGGATTGCCTTCTTGAGGTAAGGCTTCAAATCCCCACTGGGGAGAATTGCCCCGACAAACGTTGAAATGGTGATGGCCTCAAGGGCTTTGATCTGGAGCTTGGCCATCGGTATTTTCTTCAAGGCGGCCAAGTTGTCCGTGAGCAAGGCGTCGGAGAGGAGCTTGAACGCTGGCTTACTCTGCAATTTGCATCCTAGAAATGATTTTGAGTTCAACCCAGAATTGCTTCATTTTTTTCTTTCAGACCTAGTCAGTAAAAAGCAACCCTCGATCGCTAGGGAAATTACCCGCAGAGATAGACTCAAACTCACTTGAAAATAGGGAGGCAAGCTTTGAGAATAGTACCAGGCTGACCTCTGGAGCAATCTTCTTGTCTTTGAGGCATGACTAAGGAGGAAAGGATTCGAATAAATTCTTTAAAACCCCCCATCTCAATCGAGACTCACCTTGAGAAAATTAAAGTTCTTGTCATTCAAATTGGCCATTTCGTCAATGTCATCGAGGACGCCAAGCATTTGAATGACAAACTTCTCCTCGTTAGGGATGCTGATGTAGTCGAATATTCCGCTCAGCATTGCGTTAAAGAGTCTATCCTTGATCGAAATGTCGGTCATTTTCACGCGACAGAGAAGCTTGAAACTCTCGATTGAGTCCACTTTAACGTCCTCTGTTGATCGGACAATCTATTAAAAGTGCGCATGAAAAATAATCCCAACATTGATAAGGGGAAATATAAAATTTTTGATTTGAAGTTTTGTTTGATCAGTATGATTTTGATCAAATTTGGAAATTTGAGTTCTTATCAAGATGTTAATTTTCTCTAAAACAACTTTGAATTTGATATTATTCATGATGATTTTGGGAATGTAATATGATTTCTCACTTGAAATCGATTATTTCCATGTTGATTTTGGTAAATCATGATTTGAAATTCATTTTTATATTTTGTATTTTCTCAATTTGACTTGGAGTTTAGGAGAATTTTGAAATGCGAAAATATCATTTTGATTTCAATAATTTTTTTTAATTTCAGTGTGAATTTCAGATTTCTCGATTTTCTCAATTTGGACAAATTTTCCTTCTTTAAAACATAAAGACTTACCTGACTAGCAGAGATGCTTTTAAGCAGCGAATTCACCATGCCAACGTGAATTTGGCAATGATCATTTGACTCAATACTTTTGAAGATGCCATACTTGAGAAAGGCCAAGAATTCAGCCCTGGAATGAGGACAAGAGTTCTTCACAAAGGAGGCAAATAGCTCTGAGAGGCTCTCCAAATGCTCCTTGATTGTCAAATAGACACTAGATTGGACCAGGCAGAAGGAAACGACACTCATGACGACCATGATTTTGCTACTGTCCGAGCGTAGGCACATTTTATGACACTTTGGGAAAAAGCTGGTCCAAAATAAGGCTGGGTCGAGAGAGACGAAAAATGTCTTGTTTATCGGAAGGTGATTGAGAAAGTTCTAGAAAGAGAAGGGAATTAAAAATAGGCCAACTTTCTTGATAAAAATATTTATTTGTGCCTAAATTTTCTCAAGCATTAATCCGATCAAATTAAAAACTACTGATCCATTTTTAACTAGATTGCTAAAGGTCTGGCCAAAATTAGTCACTCATGATCTGCAACTAGATATGCCAAAAATATTATTTTGAGAATAACATTCATAATATCATTTATTCAACTTAATATTATAAACTCAACGAGACTGAATAAAATTTAATGAAAAGCCCTTTAATTTGTTAAATCCCATTTAATTTTGAGCAGAGTTAGACTATAATTCTATCAAAGGTACCTATATCAAACTTTTTAATCACCTTACTGATTGCATAGTTTAGGTTGACAGTTATTTGGTTGATCAAAATGACTTACCATGTTGTTGATATTCTCATCAGACAAGTTATTAACGATCAACTCTAGAATCGGATTAAAATCACATTTTTGACCCATGCCAAGTTTGATGTAAGCGATGAAGATGTCAATCTCATCCGAGGCTTTGGCAAGATGAATTTCTGGCTTCTAGAATAATTATAGGGAAATAAAGTTACATTTTTCAAGATTCTCGTCATATTCCTAGTTACACAAAGGACCTCCTTCTTATTCAAGAGGTTCAGAGACGCCTTGAGCAAAGTTACAATCTCATTGAAGATGGCCTTGTCACTTTCTACACTCTTCGAGTGATTGAGAATCAAAATTTGATGGAAAACTATTGAATTAAAGATTCTCGCAATATTTCTAAGAGGTAAAAGGATAGGGCATACTTTTTCTTAATAATCTTTTTGTTAATCTCGCTAATTGTAGATAGATTAATCTTTTCTCCTTTAGATGAAAGTTGCTTTTTTATTTCATATAAAAAGGCTCTATGATCATTGTAATCTGATAATAGGACATCTATAAAGGTTTCTGTAAACTCATCCATAAATGACACGTTAAATTTGTATTTTTAAGGTAATTAAACAATTTGGGGAACCTGACTAAAATGTGATGGTTGTTTAAACTATATAGAGAAAATTTATACACAAATTCAAATGGCTCTCAGCAATAAAATCCGGGGAATTTGTACATTAATTGGCTGTATTATTATTCATCTTTCATACGGCTACTTTTACACAATCGGTAAATAATAAATCCTTGTAATTATTGTAGGAAACATGTCCAAATACCTTGACTCATATTTCATTAGGCATAAAGATCCAATATTCAAAAAGGGAATGAGTATTTGGTTCACAGCAATTGCATTGGCCTTTCAAGGACTCGCGATGCCTCTTGGTGGATATTTTTCAAAGAGATTCGGTCCGAGACCAACTATTCTGATAGCTTCAATTGTCCACATGTAACTCCTTTTAATTAACACCAGCTTGTCGATATTTCTCTCATATTTCACCTTGAAGTTTGGATTCATCTACATGCTCATCACGTATGGCATTCTCATGGCTTTTGGATTTGGATTTGCCTACTCTGTTGTCTTTGACATTGCCATTGGAGTTAGTCATTTTCAAAACCCTTTCTAGTGGTTTCCAGAAAGAAAGGGTCTGGTCGTCGGTGTGATCCTTGGTGGCTTTGGGATAGGCTCTCTGATCTTTATTCCTATCCAAAAGGCACTTATAAATCCAAATAATGAACAGCTGTCAAAGAATGGGCTTTTCGAAGATGAAAGAATACTCTCTAGCATTCCACCTGCTTTCATCGTCTTGGGCTGCTTTCTCACCGGACTACACTTTTTAGGGAATATTTTGATTACGGAGAATAAGGAGGTTTCTAAATTATTTAATTTAATCTTCTCCTAGTTAAATGCTAGCCATTCGAAAGAGGAAAACATCAATGTTGAATATGAAAAGTATGTCTTTTACAAATTCATTCTAATTTTTATAAATATTATCTTCAAACTACTCAGATTTCTTTAAGAACAAATAAACACAGAAATTTTACAAAATATTCACTAAAATTAAATCTTTAAACCAGATTATCAATGCATAATAATTAGCAAAGCATTTTGAGAGATTTATCTACAAAAGAACTGGTATTTCAAATGATTAAAATACACGTTGACAAAACCCTTTTATTCTCTATAACCCATTAAGTCCCGGTGTTACATTGTAACAGTGTTACGTTAGATGAATTTTTCAGCTAACAATTTACACTTATAGTCCCGATGTTGCATTTATTTCTGAGAAACTAAACAATTTTGAGGAAAAATCAACTTCTCTATAGTAACCATATATACTGATTGTGAATTTGAATATAGTATTGAATGTAGTATTTAAAAATCTGTTCATGCGACTCGATAGGTTCATATTTTAGAAATTGATTAAGTAATTCTTAAAACAAATATTTAGTCTGTTGTGACCATTTTACTTTTCTAAATTGGATAACATACACAATGCGCATTACACATGAAATTATAAAAGGGGTTATTACATTTTAAAATTGAGGATAGACTTTTCATATCTTTTCACAATATATAGTTTGAAAACAATTACTTGACAATAAACATAAGCCAGAAAAATTAGAAATACAGGTCAGTACAGGTTAACCGTTAACGAAGATGGGGAAAAAATGTGGTATTATTCTGTTTTGAAATGCCATATTAGCCAATGAAATTTGAGAAGGAATTTAACACATGGACTCGATTGTGTATGCTGAGCGTGTATTTTTATGTACATTAGGATTGACCTTTAATAAATTTTATAATTTGATTTCTATTTTATTATGAAAAATGTAAAAAAGGGCTATTCTACAATGAAAAATTAACACCTGGGTTATGCTTGTCATTAATGCCTGTATTAATTTTTTTATTTGAGTTCACTTGAGTTGTTATAAGGTTTTCAAAAAAATCAACCTATATAAACCCAATAAATAAATAAATAATGATGAAAAAATAATATAAAATGGCCATATTACTTTCAAGTGATGATGATAATAATAATAATTTCTTTCTTCAGCAAATTGACAATCTCTAATGAAGGTGAATATACACACACAGAAATGTTAAAAAGGGTAGACTTTTATCTTCTCTGGCTCGTCCTCTTCTGTCACACGATACCCATTACACAAATAACAACCTTTTACAAGGTAGAAATGGAATATGTTACCTTTTAGAATTACGGATTGAGTCTGTTGAATGATGATACATTCGTCACTTATGTTGCCATGATGAGCGCTATATTCAATTCAGTTGGGAGAGTCATTTGGGGATTGATTGTTGATAAGATATCCTTTAAAGTAAGTCGTTTCTCTGATACTTGCCGTCGTTTAAAAAAGTTGATTCACAAGAGAAATTGCCATAAATTTATTGCGGATTCTATCCCTTCTCCGTCACCGCAGAGAAGCCTTATATATAAATTCAATATTTTCATATTTAAACTCGTACAATGGTAATCTGATCTTTAGAGCAACCCAAAATAGTTCGTTGAAAAAAGATAGTCAGTTTTGATAATAATAGAAAAAGTTTGATTAAATTTAATAATAAATACATTTTAATTCATTTGATGATTTAAAATTACATTTTTTCTGCTATGATCTTTTCCAAATTTTTTCTGATTTGTACGAATTTAGAAAAGAATGGACATTTGCACCATTCATTTATATCCTATTGGTTCTTGCCTATACTATGTATAAAATAAGCTAATTGCAGGGCTCGATTCGAAAAATAGTTGCAAGCAGAGTTATCCGGCTTTCTATTTCAGAAATAAATCCATGTTATTTTTTATTTCCATAGTAAATTATTCTTTCTATCCATTCTTGGTTAGTTGGGTTGATCTTTAATTCCGTGTTTCAAAACTAAGAAAAATATAAGTTTCTTTTAATGACTCTTTAGAATTTGATGAGGAAGAAACAATACTGAAAATTCCGTGTCATCAGCGATCAGAAAAAATAATTTTCTTATTTTGAAACACGAAATTAGATTTTTCAAATATGAACAACTATTTGTTTTCGAGTTAGAGTCTCTCTGCCTATTTCTAAGGCTTCTAGAATGATCCTTTTATATATATTTTCTTCCTTACTAAAAACGTTTACTTCTGAGAATTAAATTTTAAACTCAATCAGACTCAATTATGTTTTTCTACCGGGGATGCTTCAACCAGGAAAGGAAGACAATTGAGAATTTGTTCAGTCAAATAGAAATCTATTTTTCCTATAAAGATTATTTCCCCGGCTAGGTTAGTAATCGCAAATACAATGGCTTCTAGAGATGTAGAAAACACGAATTTTATACTTTTGTCAGTAGACACGAAGAACACATGATCGAATTCATATGAAATTTCTAGTTATCAAAACTCATCATGTTGACCATGTGGGCGCTGAGTCAGTTCTGCTTCCCATTCCTCAAATACATGGATAAGTCTACAATTCGAATTCTCTTTCCGATCAATGTTGCGCTGTTATTTTTCGCATTCTGTGGCTCTTTCGTCATCACTCCTAATGCGACTGGAAGGTTATTTGGAAAGTCGAATTTCGCACTCAATTACGGCATCATTTATTCTGCATTTGTAAGTTCAATCTTTTTATAAGTAACTACTGTAGTAGACCTGGTGTCACACTTCGTAGTGACAATTTAGGTACTAAAATAAATAAATTAATATTCCTCAATTTGCCATGGGGGTTACAGCTTTATTTGAGTGATTTTGACTTTTCTACCTTTTAGTCACTCGGTTGCGTTTCCAGTGCATTAGTTGTGCAATTCGCCGAAATTGGAGATGCCTATCGATATCTATTTTGGTTTGGCGCAGCTGTTAATTTGGTAGCCTTATCCGTTGTCATTCTGATCCACGATGCTTCCATTCCGAGAGCATTTAGGTTCTTGAATGTTGTCAAATTTGACTTTATTTACAAAAGAAAATCAACTAATCCACAATAGAAAGACGAAATAAACACAATAAAATTAGTTTTCAGTTTTTGAAGATGTATAAGAATTTCGCAGAAAGTTTACAGAAAGATATAAACTTCTTTGGATAAGAATATGTGAAGCACAAAACCAAAATTAAAGTAAGCGTTTTAACTTATACGGCTAAAGAGTACGATGTTTCGTCACGGGTCAACAAAACTAAAACTCTTCAGTTAAAATGTCGAGTTTCTTATGCAAACGCAATTGTACTCTTGTTTCATGACTTTATAAATGAAATTAGCAGGTCATTTATACCACGAGTGAGCAAGAAACGATTTTTATGAGATCAGAACCATGAAGAAGAAAGACAGTAAGCCTCTAAGAATTGCCAAAAGATAGTAAGGCATGAGCGAAAATCTTCAAACAGTTTGAAGGCAAGTACAGTCTATAAATGATAATTATTCTTCACAAAGGCAGAATGATTATCACTATAAGGCACAGATGCATAGTTGAAGTAAACAGTAAAAGAATAAAGATAAAATTATCTGCCAGCACAGCTAATGGAAGATGGTACGATAATCTTTTGTAGTCAAATACGCAAAGAAGCTCCGAGTCAAGAAAATCTGCTCACATGACAATCAAACTACGCACACTTTTCTTGTTTAAATTTTTTTGAATGATCTCGTATTTTTGTGTTAATAGTTTTCCTCGTTAATCAACGAAGCGGATGAAATTTGGAAAATATTACTTCATTGATGATTTATATGACATGAATACATTATTAGATATCGGATATTTGGCTTGTATCAAAATGTGAGATTGTATTTCTAAAAGTAGAAAATTTTGACTAGCACTCTCTGTGGTGGATGTGAATTATGACTGGACGCTGTTTCCTCATAGAAGAATATCCTTTGTGATATTCGAGCTCTTGGCCTTTGCTGATGCTTCAGTAGATTCTTCTTAAAGTCTTCTGTCTGAATTTCTGCAGCGTTTTCGATCTTGACCTTCTTATCAATGTCGGTCTTGATCCGCTTCCTAAAGTCGTAAAGCTTAGTGAAGAAGGCTGCGTCTTTCTCCTCGTCATCTTCAAGGTCGTTTAAAGCATCCAGGTAGGACTCTTTCACAGAAGGGTCTGTAATCACGAGATTGACGTCGGCCACGTTAATCTGTGAATCGTACACGGCCAACTTGTCCCGTGGTATAGGTATTATATGACCGTAATAATCACCAGAGTATGAATATTTGGGGAGTGGCTCTGTGAAGCATTTAGTTTCTTTACAGAATCTAATAACTCCAACGAAAATTCCTATTAGAAGAAATGCGCCCATTGTAACGAGGCCGGTGATGATCAGATCAACTTCTAGATTAGATTCTAGGATTTGTAGGAGAACCGAATTGGATAGAGAAAATCCTTCTTTGAAGCTTACGAGACAACTCCAATTTCCGGCGATCGTACCTTGAGTTTGTGTGATGGTTAGGCAATTTTCATTTTGTCGAAATATCGTATCTTTTGATATGTGCGAATTATTAAGGGAAAATGATTGATTTTCACTTAGGGAGAAGAAACCATGAGTATGAATCCAAAGAATTTCGGAGATTAAAACTTCTGACTTTGAAAAGTTACAACAGTACTTTGCATCACGCAATGTTCTCTCCTGCAAGATGAGTTGGGTTTCATTGAGTTGGTTTTGAAAGGCTGATATGGTCTCAAAGTTACAATCTGGGTCAAATTTTGAAATGATCTTCTTTTTAGTGAAATCCGGGCATTTGAAGTTACCTTTGGAACGAGCTTTAAGGATGAATTGAAAGGGGAAAAGGTTTTGGTTTTCAACATTCAAGTGGATAAATTCAAGATTCAAAGGGTTCACAAGACGGGAAACTGTGGAAATTTGTGGCGAAGTTAAAGTGAGATTTTTCAAATTTGGGAATTGTGAAATGAAAAAGTTTTTCTGCAATTCCACGTTAGCACTGGCATTTATCACGAGACTTTCAAGATACGGGAGGACTACAAAGTCTAATTCTTCAACAAATTGAACAGCGTCTCCTATTATACTGATTGATTTAACAAAATTGCAGCTTCCAGTACTAAATTGGACCTTAGAAGAGACCAGCACATGAACAGCTGTGCATTCAGCTGGACAGACTATGAACTCATTATCAAGCACTCTGATATTGCAATTTTCATCTGAATTTACAAGAGAAATTAGAAAGAGAAGACTCAGAAAATTGGTAAAATTCATAATAATGCTATTCGGATCACGTGCTAAAACAAACAAGATCATTATTAATTTTGCTCACAATTTGAAGTAATTATTTAAAAACATGTCTCCAGCTGATGAATTCGTCAGAAATGATAGTCATGCTGGTAGCTGGTACAATAAAGAAAGTAATTCATCATTCTAACAAATTAAATAGAATCAAAATTGAATAAAGAGTTAACCGAATACCTTGATAGTGCCAATGTTTCCTCTAAAGATAACCTTAAAGCCGTTATTGTTCCGTAAATTATCTTTCATTCATTTCTTTAGCCATGCTGGATACAGTTACAGTGGTGGTTGTGCTGCATATTCTTACAAATCAATTGATCCCACAAAATAGTACCTCCTTTATAGAGTTTAATTTAAAAATTTAGCAAGACAGTTTTTATTCTTGGCCCATCGCATCATTACTACTTGACAAAATGTGCTCTAACACAATTTTCTCATTTAAAGACACCACTTTACAACCTCAAAGTTGACACAGAGATTGTTAAGAAACTCTCTGAAAATACGAACATTTTTGAAAGTGTCGAACCCTCAAATGACGAAGACGAGCATTCGATAGAAATGCAACTTCCATACCTGGCACAGGTCTTCTCTGAGCATGAAAGCGTAAAATTTGTCCCGATTATTGTCGGTTCTGTAAAGCCCATTGCCAAAGAAATTGCCCTGGCTCTCTCGGAATACTTTGATCGTCCCGACTGTCTTTTTGTAATCTCATCAGACTTTTGCCATTGGGGCTCAAGATTCAGATACACGCCGCACTCTGCCAATGTCCCAATCCATCAATTTATCAAGACTATGGACCTAGAAGTGAGTCGTTTCTAACTCTGATTTTAGGGTGTCAAATTGATAGAAAATTTTGATTCCGCCGGCTTCGAACAGTACATAGATAGGACTGAGAATACAATTTGTGGAAGATTCCCAATTATGCTTTTACTAGCGCTGACTGATCTTCGAAAGAATGGCTATGTATCGGAATTCCTCAGATATGAGCAGTCGAGTGCTGTTGTATCTATGAAGGATTCCTCAGTTAGCTACGTCTCCACTTCTGTTTACGTCAAAAGTGGGCCCCAATAAAATCAAATCATTGTGAACATTTTTCTTATAAATAATACATTTTTTTCATAATTCAGAACGATTTCCTACATCTCATTCTACTTATGAGTATTATTTTCAATTTTGATAATAATTTGAACAAAGATCACCACGACTCGTAGACTACGAGAGTCTCTCTCTAGCACGTGCCCTCGGGAATGTCTTCCTAGGCATTTCAGGAGTATATTGGTAGTGTTTAAAACTACAAAGAAGTAGAAATCTTTAAAATCATTAAAAATTAACTCGTAAAACTTCCGGCCCATTTTACAAATATTGATGATTTTTTACATCCGCTGGAAAAGAATCGATAAGGTAATTAAAACAAAAATAAGGCAATTTATTTCTTATACTTGATCATCAATGATAAAAATACTAAAACAATACCAAAAATACTAACCACAGACAATTTATGTTTAAAGATGACACAGGACAAGACGATAGCCAAAATCTGACGAATTGTCATAATAATAGAAAAGGTGACAGCGCCAAAATTGGAGATTGTAGAAAAGATGAACAATTGACCGATGCTGCCACAAATACTAGTCAAAATAATGTCTACTATTGTGGATGGATGCGTGTGAAGGAAGCTGAAAATCTCTTTCAACGCTGTCGGATCGTAAATCATTGGCAAAAGGGCGATCAGTATGGACCAGGTGTTAATCTTTACAATCATCATAATTGGGCGTACGTTGGAGTTCTTCATTAGGACATCTTGCTTATTGGAAGTATAGGCATCTGTTGCTAGATAGAGAGAGATGAGTAGGAATCCAAAGTGGGAATAGCCCTTCAGGTTGCTCTCGGCCTGATCAAAGTCGTAGCCGATGAAGAATGTCGTCATTCCGATTGATAGGAGACCTACAAAGGTTGTTGTAATGTTGCTCTCTCGGGTTTACGTGTTAAATACTTTAACAAGAAAATTCACTCAAAAGAAATTTACTGTACTTTATTTGAAGCTTTTGCAAGAAAAATAAATTTTGAAAATTAATAAAAATACTCTGGTGTTAATTAGTTGACTTTTTGGTAATAAATTAATGGAAGAATAATCAGGATGCCTTTCTAATTTTTTAGTTAAATGAGAAACGCGGCAATTGTTTATGCTTGAAATTAAGGATTACAATTTTATCTGTAGAGAAAAGGATACATAAATCTAAAATTATGGGGGGGGGGAACCCAGTGTGACCTATTGAAAATTAGCCCTGATGATCATGAAACCATTGAGTATGAAACAGTCATGGAAATTATGAGAACTAATAAATCTAAGAAAAGGAAAGACGACAGATTTTGGTCCATGGAATTGATAATGTCTCTATCAGAGGATTTTCATAAATCCCTAGTCGGGTATTTGAACAAACTGTTCATCGACTCAACAATACCTAAGGAATGGCTAAGAGTCAAAATAACTCCCATTCCTAAGGTCTCAAAGCCCGTTTTAATTTCTGAGTATCGGCCTATATCAAACTTGTCAATTTTTCTCTCCTTGATAGATTCAATTCTCAAGTGGCAGTTACTTAAACACATTGATTTTCATGGTTTAGATAAAACTCAGCATGGTTTTTTTATCTTCGAGAAGCATATCCACTAACATAGCTACATTTATGGATTTTGCCAAAGATTCCATTTATGCTAAAAAATATCTAGCGGTTAATTACTGTGATATATCGAAAGCGTTTGACAAACTACAATTTGATATTATCAAGAATGAGCTAATTAAAACAAAACTACCTAGAGCCTCGATAAATATGATACTAATTTTTTAAAAGAAAGCTATCAGTATGTTAAACCCTCATTTGAATAATCTAGTTACGAAAATAAGAACAAAGGCATTCTTCTTAAGAAAACTAACCCAGAACAAAAAAATTGAGAATTTTGTTTTTCAAA
>JJOG01006344.1:0-17863 GCA_000715275.1 Gyrodactylus salaris
CGTCAGAGTCTGGTTTGTCCTCTTGAACTGATTCTGTATTCTCTTCGCGGATACCTGCATCGTTTTTATCTTCATTATCTGAAGCAGTTGCATCTTCAGTTACCTCAGTCTCGCTGTTCGTATCTTCGACAGACTCAACTTTATTTTCTTCAACTGAATTGGTAACTACCTCTCTTAATGTTACTTCATCATTTGTTGATTTTGTGATCTCAGCATTCAATTCAATCCTTGGACTTGAATCAATCGCATCTTCAGTTACCTCAGTCTTTATTTCTTTATCATCGTTTTTGTATATCTCTTCGCTGGTTTTAGTTTCGATCACGGATTCAAAATTTACAATCTTCTCTTTATTCCAACTTACAATAGTCGAATCGTCGGAATCAGATTCTATTTCGTCGGTCGAGTCAACTACATCGTTCTTAATAGCTGTCCCATCATATGTTGATGTTGTGTTCTTACCACTAAATTCAACCTCGGTACGCGAAACACTAGCATCGTCTATAGTTTTGATTACTCCATTTTCTGATTTGATTTTCGCATCGTTTGAATCTCCCGCATTCGAAATAATACCACCAGCCATGACATTTGTTGAGTTTCTGATCGGCGCAATGTCCTCAACAACGGATTCGGCCGCCATCTCATTTCGTTCTCTGGTTCCTCTTATTTCATCGGTCATCTCGGATACATTGTTATCGCTTGTATCTTTCGGGGTCAAAATTTGGTCTTTTCTTTGCTCACCCTTTGCGTCATATTCAGGTTTCTCTTTCAAACTATCCTCATCATCATCATCTGAGAGGTTCACATCTTTCTCAAGATTATTCCACCCTTTCGATTCTGCATCTCTATCGGAAGCCTCTGCTAATTTCTCTTCATAATCCGTAGATGAACTCATCTCGGAACTTTTAAGGTTTTCCTTTTGCTCCATAATGCCACTATAGACCGTAATTCCTATAAAATAAATATTATCCCTTACCGAATGTCATCAGAAATAATATTCCTCTGATGTGAACCATGGTTAATCCGGAGAGCTTCTTGTAACTTGGCTATTCAAAAAAGTTTCATTCACTTATATGCTTTCTAGAATGTATTCATGTGTTCAGGTTTATCTCATTGGTCATTTTTATATTCAATTTCTATTGGTTATTTTGTTAATTATTTGTGCCTTTTTAATCAACTTTTGATGATGGAAGAAATCTAAATTAGGACTTTATCCTTAAATTGGCATTTCCAAGGGCTGGGAACGTACACTGAGGCGGTGATGGCATCATGATAAAATATAATTTTGAATATCACATGTTGCTACTTGCAAGTAACAACTTTGAAATATTATTATGATCTTTAAACTTGGAAAGCATTGCCAACAGGACGCCGAAGGGAGCCTCTAGTTGTACCTGATATATTTTAATTTTATTTCAAAAATTATTTTCATCCCTTAAACAAAGTCATAAGAAAAAAATCAATCTCAAATTTTATTGGCTGAGAGCTTCATCAATCTCTTATTAGCAGTGGGAAAAGTAACTAATAATAATAATTTGAGAAAAGATTCAATTCATCAACTCTGGAGTTATGATGAAGGTTCTGTTCTGGTCGATATTAATATATTCTCTCTTTAACATGATCTCTTGTCAGACCCACATGATTCATGAGATAGAAATCCCGGAAGATTGGAACCCAAGCCAGCCGATAATGAATGTCTTCAACTTTATCCAAATCCACTATAATTTGAGCAGCATTTTCAGCATGGAGAAGATGAAAATCCTAGATATTTCCGGATTTACTGATAGCCAAAAGAGCCTAGAACTCTCTTCAAACGACAACGGAGACCTATATCTCAAGGGTGCTCCAGATCGGGAGCTTTTGTGCCCCCTTCAATACAGAGATGAGTGCAACTCAACATTCTTAATCGTGGTACGCTGCGATGAGGATGTTATAAATATTGACTTGCTCATGAAGATCAGAGACATAAATGACAATGCGCCGATTTTCAGCCAACAAATCAAAAACGTCACTTTCTCAGAAGATGCGCTAATCGGCACAGCAAAGTCCCTGCCGATGGCTAGAGACGCTGATACTATAGGCAATCAAGTTGTAGACTACGTCCTGTCGCCGGAAGACAACTTTCTCTTATTCTTCAGGCTGGAGCTAGCCAGCGGTCCACCGGACAATTGTCAGAAGAAGACCTTTCTCAAAGTGGTCTCTAATAACGTTTCGATATCTCCCTGTCTGGTGTTGCTCAAGGAGTTAGATCGTGAGACACAGAGCGTCTTCAAGACACGACTCATTGCGAGAGACGCAAGGGGTCTAGAAGGAATCATCAAGATCAACATTATCATCCACGATGTAAATGACAATTATCCAGCCTGGAGAGATAAGTTGACACTTGACTCAGGAATTGTTAACTTGAATCGTGATCTATACTCTTATAAGCTGAATGATGAATCCACTTTTAAGATACGGGTCATGGAGAATATTCGAAATCAGCCTATTGTGAAGTTAGAAGCGACCGATAATGATGATGCCAAGTCTCTAAATTCTCATATCAAGTTCTACATATCGGAAAAGAACGAGCAATACGATCGTTTTTATGTTAAAGAGAATTTATTGATGGTAAATAATAAAGGTCTCATTGGACTAGGCCTTACTAAACTCAAATTGACTGTATTTGCTGAAGACGCCGGGGGTCTACGTACACCGGCTGATTTCCTTTTTGAAATTGAAGATATCAACGATCATTCCCCGAATATAACAGTGAAAATGATCACTTCACAGCTAACGGAGAATGTAGATCATAACAAGACAATACTCGCAAATATTCACGTTTACGATGGTGACTTGATAGATACAAAGAACTCTGAATTTAATTGCATTATCGAAGATAAAATGCCCAAGGTTAATCTTATCGAAGTGCAGTGCATGACGAGAAATAGGCATTCTTGTCGCATGTATCAGTTATACACTATACCTAATGTCACATTTGACCATGAATTGGAACCCATTTACAGAGTATACATAAAGTGCACAGATGAGGGCCAACAAAAGAAGATGTCCCGGGAGTTGATTGAGATTACGATTGAAGATGAAAATGACAACGGGCCTTTGTTCATTAGCCAAGAGACGCTAACATATTTAAAGTATAACAGCGGCCATAATAGGAATATGCAAATTGTCGATAGCTACACGTTCGAGGTTAGCGAAGATGCCAAGCACGGAACTGTGATAGGGACCTTGTATACGATAGACCGAGATTCCACCGGAAATAATCAAAAACAGTACAGCCTTGAGGATATTTCTTCCTTTGCTGTTCCCGTGATTCTGAAGAAGAATGGAGATCTTGAATTGGTCTCTCTACTGGATCGTGAAACTGTCGAGGAATACTCCTTTTATGTGCGCGCGGTTGATGCTAGGAATACGTCGTTGTCATCGAGAGTCTTGGTGAATATCAAGGTGACAGATGTAAACGATTGTGTTCCCATTTTGGATAATGAACAAGTATTTGATGTGAGTGCTTTATCAGCCCTAATTTGATTTATCAGAGTCTATGGAGTTCTGTTGAATTATTTTAAAAGTCCTTATTTATTGTAAGAGCTCAGTCAAAAGAACCTGATTCTGGCGGTATTTAAAAATTTTGCCTTGTAAAAGTATCTCATATGATAAGTGTATATTCTTTAGAAATATACATGATTTTGTATAACTTGTGAGTCTAGAGTCTTGAAAAGCTAATGAAATATTTATAATTCGTTTTTTACGTGGTATGAAAAATGCAATATGATTTAAAGTGAATTTGCAGTTTGAATCAATAGTAGAATTCAAAAATGCAATACACGAATGCTCATAATTAGCAGATGCACTTTTTTCTATTCGCTCAAAAGCTTATCAATTGAGTTCTTCTCACAGAAAACTAATTCACGTCACTTAAAAATTCCTATGAGAAAAGATGCAAATGTACTTTTTTAATAATTTTCAAATTTGTGTATAAAAAAGAGTGGTGCAAATTTTACAATTGACTTTTCCAATTTTCTTAAGGAAGATTATTTGATACATTACACATTTTAAACTCAAATTGATAATATTTAGCAATAAGTGCACTTTTTCAATCTATATTGGTAGCCCTACTCATAATTTTGAACTGTTCTTTCGGCTTGGTTGGGCGTTTGCAGGATTTCTATACAGAATTTTGATCGAAAATCTGTGGTATTGGTTGATAGATTTTGTGTGGAAAATGAAATGCTTATTTTATAAAATTTTTCAATTACATTTTTAAAAAAACTATACAATTTTTATGGAAAACTTTATAGACAATGTTTAATGAGTGCAACCTTTCTTGAGATTTCTTTTGACTATTTTGGCCTAGAATGAAGGAATATAGAATTCTTCAATGTCTAAAATTAATTTCATATCAAATGTAAAAATTCGATTGCGGTTTTTCTTTTGAGGAATAGAAATTCCATTTTTATAAACCGTTCCAAAATAACATGGTCATTCAATTCTGTAGATTTTTGGAGCGATTAACAAATTCAACCTCGAAATTTACAAGTTTCAACAAAATATTTTTTGTAGGGGTAGGGATTATTACATCCCTAGTTGAGTTAACAAATCAAAGGTGATTTTTAATCATAAAATGCAACATTATAGAAATGAAAAAAAATTTCTACAACTATTAAATTCTAGGCTAGGAATAATAAAAAAATACGTCACTAGTTTTCATTTTGCAAATAGTCTTCAACAAGCTTCATTAATCTAAATTATTTTACAAAATCTAAGATCAAGTAAAGACTTCGTAAAATCCCAACATTCTTACCTATAATAGAGGTCCTCTTTAATCACTGCGAATAAAACAACCATTGCTATATTTTGGTTCTTTAAATCTTAAAAAAAACCTATTATTAGAGATAGTTTTGCTGGTATATCCTATGGATTGGGATAATAATCTCTACCCCTCCTATACAAAGTGATAATACATTTTATTGAATATTTTAGTCAGAAGAGGGCTTTACACGCTTTCTGGCAAGAGACGATCCCAAACATTAGCGTTCAAAGTTATTCATCATTTCTGGATGTAGTGTACCCCCGCATTATAGAGTAAAATTAATAGATTCCATGAACGAGCGAAAAAATCCACTAGAATTGGACATTTAATAAAAATTAATGAGAATTATATATTTTCGATAGGATAGTTATTAAATGTTTCAAGGAAAAAATAATTGATATTAATTACTCAGTCCCCCATTTTCCTGCTCATGCTCACATTTGACGTTATCTGTGTTATTTTTTCTGACAAAATTCGCATTTAACTTAACGTACTCTAATGCTTGCAGAGAGAATAACACAATTTTTAATAAAAAAAACGCTTTCATTGTAATCGAGAGTAAATAGGTGTACTATTTGTTGGTAGAAACTTATTATGCAAGATTCCGAGTACAATATTGAGGTTATGTCAATTCTTTCCTGTTCTTTGTGCAAAATGAAATGTGTATTGGCTTAAACTCTAAAAGGACAAACTTTATTTTCAGATTGTTGAAAGCTTCAACGACGAAATCATTCACAAGACAATTGGACAGTTGCACGCGATCGATAGGGACCACGGTCGTAATGGAAGCGTCAAGTTTCGACTCTTGAATCCAAATCCAATAGTTGTAATTTACATTTTTCATGAGAATATGACATTAGAATCAGCCAAAAACTGTGAACTCACATAAGAGATGTTTCCAAGGAGAGTACACATTCGAATTGAGAAGGTCCATTTATCTCAATTGAGTAATTTATTTTATTGTATTTACAATCCTGGTCGTCAGAATGCCTTTATTTCAAGGATTTCTACTTGGGACTGAGGGCGATCGAAAAGACGTTTCGAAGGTGGGACCTTCCTCTTCAGTTGTCTACTCCGACTAGGGAGTGTTGTGATAGGGAAACACTACAAAACCGATTTTAGTACACAAATCATATCAATCTCACCCTCTAATATACAAAGTTCCTGCCCTGCTCTGATCGGTCCCAAGTAAAAGTCCTTGAAATAAAGGTATTCTGACGACCAGGATTGTAAATACAATGAATATAACAAATACTATCAAAACAGTTTGTTCATCTGTGAATATTTTTGCAAATCTTAAAAAATGATGTTTCATGTGTTACCGTTATTAAAATGACTCATTTTTAATTTGCAATTCATTTGCGACCATTAACAGTTTCTTAAATTCCCTATTTCTCCTCAGTTTTATTTTCAAATTGACCAAAAGTCATCTCTCTCAAGCGAACTTATCCGTATTCGTATTTTTCAAAATTCTCTGCTCATCTGTTGAAATAAGAAGAAATATTTATTTAGAAAATCAACTCAAACAACACGCTAATTGTTTACGGAAAGTTGGACCGAGAGACTCATTCAACATTGCAGTTCGATGTAATTGTCGAAGATGAAGGCTACCCAATTCGTCTCTCCTCCACGGCCCTGTTGACAATACATGTCCTCGACTTGAACGACAATCGTCCAAAGTTCCTGGCCGATGGCGAGGCAAAGAATTCACGGCTATCAAGTCAGCCGTTACGCAATATGAAGCTCAACATTTCCTTAGACACCTCAGTCGGTTCTCTCATAACACAGGTAATGCCCATGTTATCCCCACTCGATATATATATAGATATCACGCTTAATATATAGCAAACAAGAAACATCTCAAGTTTGGGATATTTACGACACGCAGGGGGAAACTTTGATTAAGTGTGGATTTAGATATTTTTTTATAAAATTCAACATCATCTAATGAGAGTGTGTGTAAACAAGTCATGTTTGTAAATAAACAGCAGTAGTGGAAGTAATCAATGCTTTGGTCGCGTGAGGCATGGAAATTATCGAAAAATGATTGATACGCTCGTTTTTTCACACATGACTCATGTATACGAGAATATCTCAATATGCTACTTTCGAGTATCTACACTATTTACCAAAAAATATACAAAAATTCCAAATTTTCAAACATTTTAAGTGGCCATAAAAATAGTAGGGTGATTCATCTCAATTTAAACTCCAGAAGAAAAAATTCAGTATTTTTAAGCAGTACACTCGTCGATCGCCAGTTTCAGACAAAATTTGATGTTGTAGAGATCTGAAAAGGTTGTAATCGGAAGGAGCACGCTCTAGACTATGAAGAGGATATGGTGAATCTTCTTTTTCGACCCTACAGACACAAGAGGTCGTGCATTATCATGATACAAAATAAGATTTCTTTGCCGATGAAAGCTTCTATTGCTCTGCCCACAGAATCAGAATAAGTAGTAGAACTGATGGTTCTACTTTAGTGTACGTATTCTCAAGTACACAAGAATATGGTCAACATTTATTTCAAATTATGAAAAATACATAAAACCAAATTAACTAAAATCATTGAAGACAAAACGTTTTTCTCAAAATAGAAAAAAAAACGAAAAAATTCTCAGATAAACTTGATCATGTGAAAAGGGCGTTTGGCGTAACCGGCTTAATTCCTGCTCAACCATCAAGCAAGACTAAGCTTATTCGTTTTTATGTCCCATTTATGGGCGTACAATTATATGATTAATTACAAAACTTATTTTATCGAACCTATATTGGTCTTTAATTGGAGATTTTTAGTAGGCTAAGATAGTAAACAGGTTCTAGAAGAACCCAATCATGTTCTGTTAGAAACTCTTCATTCATATTCTCAATGAATGAATTAAATATTTGGGATAATCAGGGCTACCAAATGCCTATTAAACAATATTTTTTTTTAGTTTACATGAATCACTGATCAATAAAATCGATATCCGAGAGTCTAGAAATAAAAGCAAATGCCTTTTTTGATTGTAATCGATCTTTGGCTCGAACAGCCAATGAAATGCACGTATTTCAATATGTTTCATTGATTACTAATTTTTGTGTGTGCTAGTGTTTCTGTACCACCAATGAAAACAGTGTGAATTTGGGTTTAGTATCACAAATTGTCATTCTAGTTATTTCAGTTTAATGAGGGACTACTTGGGAGATGAAAAATCTTTCACTCCTGAAAAAATCTGAAGCAACATATATTTCTCAATCAGAAGTTCTGATTCAGAACGCATGTTTTTAAATATAGTATTAAATATGGTATTTTCTCTAAAAGAACTATTCTTTATGTACTGTATTTATTGCCTTTAAAAAATGTATTTTTCTGGTAGCCTTAGTGATGATTTTCCTTTTTTAAAACCCAACATCCAATGACATAGCTTTATTGAATGAAGTTGTATTATTTTTTCTTCATTGATCATCTTAGCTTAGTATGTGGCTGTTCTCAACGTCAATGACCAATCAAATTTACCTGTACTAAATTTATTTTGCACGCTGCTTTCTATGTCACTAAACCATGGAAAAATACGTACCTCAAGAAAGTTACATTAGACAGTGAGGCAACTGTATTTTCAACACTTAGAATCCAGGAACTTTCAATCTTATACACAGTACATTATTCATAAAATATCGTCAACTTCTTCTGTTGATAAAGAGATCTATAAAAATGTTAAAAAAAGCTTTTGAAAAATTCAAGGTTAAGAATTTCAAACCTGTTTCTCTAATCATAGCTTATCGCCTATATTTAGGTTCACGCCAAGGACGCTGATTTCGGCGAGAACGGCACCGTCGTTTTCAGCTTCGACAATAGAACATCAGACAACATCCTCAATCCTTACCACGACTTTTACTCGATACAGCAAGACGGCAGAATAACTCTCTCGAACAAACTGAAGCCATCCACGCCAAACACATTTCCGCGCATTCGTACCCCGGATAGGTTGACAATACGCGCCACGGACCTTAGCACGGTCCCGATGTCTTCGATGCTGCAAATCTATATCCAGTACTACGACACCTTGAAGGACGAACAGTTCCTATCATCCACCTATGACGGCCCTTTCGGAAGTGAGGAGGGCCGGAAGAATATTCTCGATAACATCAGACACATGTTCGGAACCAAGACTATTCCGATATTGTACGGCATCGCGGTGATCATCTTCCTCTTCTTCCTGTCTATACTCATATTTTTGTTGTGCGTGCATTTGAAGAACGGGAGGATGTATCAGGCTAAAAACTATTCATTGCCAAGTGAGTTTCCATTGAATTTAGAATCGGCTTATTCTTTAATATCAAACAGATTTAGACTTGAAGATTTTTGGACACATTTTTTAATTCTTAAAAACCATTATTTTTACATAAAATATCTTTAAACTTGAGATCAGAAACAAATTTTTTTTGAATGATGCTGAATTAAATTATTACGTAGACTCGTGGGGAAATTTGCTGCTTAGAGATCAGCTAACCGACTGATTAGTTATAATTTTTTCCTAATTTTAATTGGTTTTAATCACTTAAAATCGTCAAGCTTTTAAACACATCGAATAAACAGTGGACATGTTACACACGATATGGCGTCACAATGATAGAATATATTCTCATTTTTTCGGACTATTTTCACCGAATTCCTGAATGGAATCTCTGATAGTTTCTGGAATTTAAAACGATTAGACTGGGACTCCTGTTTATTCTATTTCTGGCTCTATTTCTTTGATTTATTCAAAAAGTTTTGTTAACAAATACCCCAAATCCCTAAAAACCATAGTATTAAAAAATCTTAAAAAAGTGCTTGTCTCTAACTAAAAACCCAAAATACCACTTCCAAATTAGGATTTTCCTTCACATTTGAACAAGAAATTTGCAAGCGTCTAAAAACTCTGCACAGAGGTTATACGACACCTCATTAGTTGATATTAACAGCAATTATCACCAACTTTCACACACACAGACAGACAAGACAGAAACAGAGAAATCCTTACATTGTGAAAAATAAAAGGGTAAGGATTTCGAATCAACACTTTGTCGTTGTAGAGATTTTAAGGAGATTTTTTTCTCCAAACTTTACTTCCTCACCAACCACCCCCTGCATCTCATCTCTGTAATATCATGAAGCTATTCTTCACCTTTAATGAAATCTTCTCCTAAGAACTACAGCTGGTTCGACAGGTTAAAATCGATTTTAACAAACACAATTAATTATTCTCTTTCTTTTATTTTGGAAATGGATACACTTTTCAACGGGTTGCGCTGCGAATTGGGTTGATTAGCACTTTTTGTATTATTTTCAAGCCAAAGTTTTGAAAAAAAATTACTCAAAAAGGCTATGTTGTCGAAACAGGGTGGGTCAAATATCTGAATAAGCGCTAAAAACTGTGATGTGATGGGCACTGATAAAACCCTGTAATAAGAGCTACGGGTTCTGGGAAGATAGTCCAGGACCAGAAGGGCTACATAGTGATTAGAAAAAGCAAAAATAGATTTGGATTCATTGGGGAATCTGGATCTGTGGCCAATCTACTTGTCGCGAGTTCGATTCCTCCCTATGGCATACTGAAGAATCCAAATAAGGATGAAATTCGCTCTATCTATATTTGCTTTATCTGAATAGTCTTATTTCCTTGCAAAACGGACAAAATCACCTTTCCTGATCTACTACTTGTTAGTAGGTAAACTCCTACTTGCATTTTTTGGTTTATCCTTCTCCTAAGAGATACAGGTCTTCTTATGAAGGTTTCTCGTGTACAGTAGAGCGACCATAAATGTTTTATAATTCTCAAGAAAAATAACAGAAATAATCTATTTTATTACAAAAAATATTTCCCAAAACTATGCAGGTTGTGAGTCCTAGAAATAGCTGCCCATATCGAGTTTATCAGAAATACTTGCTCGTGGATTTAAGTTAATAACTTAATGAACATGTTTATATAACAAAACGGTACTTGTCTACTAATTAGTAGTGCTGATACAAGTTCTTGAAGAAAAATCCAAAACCTCAAAAGAGATTTCTCTAAATTGTGAAGAGGTAAAAATCAATTTAAAGTAGCAGTTAACCAAGTCGAACAAGATATTCTCAATTTGGAATAGAAAATGCACAAATCACTTTAAATTATGTAGAAAATTACGCTGAAAGTCGAACGTATTTGATCCAAATTCTTCAGTACTCTTCTTGAAATTGGATGTTGCGTGTTTTATAAAATTTTCTCAAGCTTTTTTCAAACCCGTAACATGATGAGTAGAGCTGTTTTACCATTTTGAATTTCTTTTTTTTCAAATCATTTAAATTTTTCGAAAAATGTATATTTCCAGGCAAATTACATATTACATGAAATCAGATTTTTCAATACACTTTTTCTATAAAATATTTGCTTAACCTTTCTAGGCCCACAGTAACATTATTGTTACACCTTTTCTAACTCAAATCCACTTGAAAAGAAAAATGGGAAAATATTTTTCTCAATTTGCCAAGAGTGATTTTGAATGATCAAAATCTCTGGGTTAAATGAATACATGGAAATGGCTCACTTTAAAATTTTTAATCGAAAAACGGATCAAGATGATTAATTGCCAGAAAATTTGCCCAAAATTGAAGGTGCCAGAGTGCGAGCTCTTCCTTGTGATAAATTCAAATCCCAAGACCTTCAAATATTGATTTTTCTCTACCTAGAAGGGCCATATTTTGTTTGGAACTAGATAAATTTATATTTCGATCAAAAAACCTCCAGTCTCATCCCTAATAAATTTACATCAGTTTTTCAAGCTTCAAATGGTCATAAATCTTTTCCTCTCAATAGATCAAAGAGTCAAATTTAGGATAATTTGCTGGAAAAACCTAGATCAAGGTTGTGTAGCGTCAAAGCTTGTGTGCCACACGGGGCACTATTTTTTGAGGTAACACTTTTCTGCTCTAGACATGCCCGATTAGACTGATGCCAATAGTACATTGAGATCACTCAGTTTGATAGGAATATGGCTGTGTTCGTTCACTCCTTGTATAAATCAAAATCTGATTCTTCACATCAGACTGCATGAGATGTATAGCAAGTTGCAGAGGAGTTTATAGTCAGCCAAAAGAGGAACACACGACTCACGATTTTCTCTGATTTATGGCTCTCATTTTTCTTCAAATAAAGAATAACTATCAGAAATCATTCCTTCAGAAGTTGTCTCTCCCTTCAAAAATCTCCCTTAATTTACTGCTCGTTCTTCCACAGTAGGTAAGGTTAGTCTAACTTTTTTAATAAATCTGATAAGGGCTGTTTATCGATTCATTAGCAAGAGTCAGCTACCCAGAATAGTCAGAGAAATGTACTTTTTTGAAAACTATTTTAAACCAAGTTATAGGTTTTTCTTTTTTTTCTATTATTCAAAAGATGCCTTTTGAGAAGCTTCTCTCTATTACGGAAGAGTTGGGTTGACATATCATCAGGATTGAGTATACCAGCTTCTGAGAAAATTCTGACTATTTATTCTTGCTTTTTGTGGTAAATTTGTATCAAGTTTAAGTTGTCTAAAGTTCTCAGAATTATGCTGGTCAATATAGCGCTTTCGATCTGCTATGAATAACGAGTAGCTAGAAGAAATGATTGTCCTTTTGAGGTTCGATAAGACTGAAACAAAAGGATTTAAAGGATAGTTGAGGGTTACATGGATTGCTGTTTCTACTGTATGAATAATTAGGACTGTTATACAGACCCTGTATTTCTTATTGATAAATCTATGACTATTTGTCTCATATTGCTTCTATGGTGTGTCTTTTCGAAACTAAAATAACTCTTAATAGTCCAAAATTATTCCGTGATAACAAAAAATAGACCAAATTTCTAAAATCGTACCCCGACCCCCTAGAAAAAAAATCACATTTTCTTATATTTTACAACGCAATAAATCGAAACAAAAAAATGCCATTCAAGTCACTTGGGTAGCCATAATCATGACGCATAGTAAAATTTTCTTGCATTTTTATAACTAACATGATATTAGATACTTTCAATGAACAAATCATGTTAACATTTAAAATGACACATGAGTACTTTTGGAAGATTTTACCAAGTAAAAATGTATCTAAAAAAGATCTGATTTTAATATTTTTGCTAAATTATTCTCAATTTAAATTTTTTCTAAATTTTGTGAAAATCTACATAAATAAAAATGTACGAGCCCAGAGTTTTTAAATTTACGTCCTGTGTCAATGCTTGATTGCACTGTTTTGGCAACTCTTGGGACGCTTATAAGTAGAGCAACCCAAAATAGTCCTTTGAAAATATTTTAGTCAAATTTTAAAAGAAAAATAGTCAATTTATAGTCAGTCATGACAACAAATTGACCGAATCGTCCATTTCTAAAATCGTACCCCTTAGAAGAAAATTGATCACATTTTCTTGCATTTCAAAACTAAATAGATCGAAAGACATAAAGCCATTTTTAGCCAGTTGGGTTGCTCTTATTATAAGACACAAAGAATCTACAGTAGATAAGTTTCTAGCAAAAGTCTTAGACATGATCACTCAAGATTGATCTTGTGGTATCCTGAAAATTGATTTTGTGAAATTATTTCATTAAGAGTACTTACCACTCAAATAAAAGTAGGAAGGGAATGATTCTCTCCTAGGCTTAAGTCAACGTGGAAAATATTCTTTGGGGGTGTGAGAAAATCAAAAAAAAGGAAAAATTGAAAAAAGAATGTTCCCTCACTCTCGATCATCTTTTGACAATTCTCCCCTTACTGCTCGCTCTCTTTAGAAATGGAGCATGGGATATATTTTTACATCGTCATATTTTAGCCGATAATCTCATGGGATTCCTCGCCTACCACACGAGCGCTAGTGAGAAGTGGAGATTATCTATCTATGAGAATTGTACACTCTCTGGAGTTATTCAACTATCATTCTTTGATCACACACCAGCTGAGGTGAGGGATAAAGTCAGATTTAGTATTTACACGAGGCTATGCTTCACAGTGAGCTACATGCAATACTCATGATTAGGGCTACCCAATGGACTAGAATAGGTTTCTTTTCCTGAATCTGGTTTGCTCTAGAAAGCTTTAAATAGGGAAAAAATCGTAGGGTGTAAGGATAAGATTTTGGAAATGGACTATTCAGAATCACTAAGTAGTGAGTTCACTTTATTTTCATCATAACTTGGCTTCTGATTGAATTTCGGTCTACTCCAAGTAAATAAGCCATAGAGAATTTTTCTTTCTCTCAAATGTCGAAAAGATTAAGAATCTCAAATTCACAATAATAAATCTCTAAGCGGATCAAAAAAATGGTACAAAAAAGATTTCTAGAATGAAAGACGAGCAAATTAGTCCAGAGGAGTCTTCTTTGCTTTTAAATTGTCAACCAACTCCAGCCGCTATTGAGAGAAGCTTTTGAAAAGCTGCTCACTTTCTCAACAACAAGAAAACTTTAAAAAAAGAAAATGCTAAAAAGCATTCTATTTTGCATCATAGGGTTAAATATCATTTTACATGATTTTCAAATTTTTAATGAGCTTTTTTGGGTAGCCCTACGAATTTTATATCGAATGTAAGAGATCATTATTATTATCCGAAGGGGACTACTTTTCAAAAAAATATTTCTGATTTTGAAAAGCAGTGTCCCAAAAACCTACCTCAAGTTTAAAGTTCTGAACTAATCAGAGAGTAACCTTCTGGTGAAAAAAGGCTCACATTTGATAAAAATCAATCTGAGATTCTTATAGTTATACGTTAAGCATTCCGTTAACAATGGTCGCTGGAAATATTATAAATTCGGACAAAAATCTTCCATTTTCCCTAACATATTCCCAGGAAATATATAAAAGATTCAATTCTTTGAGATGATTTCTCACAATTCTATATTTTATTGACATAAATAATGAAAAAAAATCCATTTTTATGTGTTAAATTTCAGGAAATTAAACTTAAGAAGTATTGTCTACCATCGAATGCTTTTCTCGTATTACTCGCAAGTATATCACACTTTTTAATCTATATTTTGTGGTCAAAGTGTTTAACCTAGGTCATATAATGACCGGTCAAAGTGAATAATGGATTCGTGATATTTTTAAGCCTTAAAATGATTATTTTATGGATCAACTTTTAATAAACAGTAAGATCTGGTTAGGGTTTAGTAAAATGAGAAGACATAAGATTTTTTTGCTTGACATTTATGTGCATTTTTCCATGTATCAATCAGTGAAAAGAGTGAAGTAATTTGAAATCCTACATTTTGAATAACTAGGACTTGAGGCATTTCCGGCTATTCTTAAGCCCAAAAAGAAGAAAGTATTCAAAAATATTGAAAATCATGGAAGCAGTCAGTCTTACATTGAAGACACCTTTTATTATTCACTTTGACCGGTCATTATACATAATGACCAAATTGACCACAACATGTATATGAAATAGAAAATACAATGTCAATCTGTTATGGCCTTGTTACAATCGTGATAGGAAAGAAAAGGAGTTTAGTATATGAATTAGTGTATTGATTAATATCTTGCCAAACGTCTAATAGCGTGATTGGCACCTCGAAAAAGTCTCGCTTCTTCGAAGACGACTTTTGTTTTGTTGCATCATATATTTAAATAAAGTATTAGATAATGTCAACAGGCCTTTTCCTTCATTTTTCATGTGAATAGGAAAAAGGGCTTAAATATTTTTCAAAATCTTGTGATCTCGATCAAGAATTTGAAAGCAGGCTCTTGATCAGACTTTTCAAAAATGCTTTTGCATAGTCTGGTTATAAGTGAGTCAAGAATTAGTGTTTAGTTGTGCAAATATAAAATAAAACTCTAATGCCCGTAATATGCATAGGTTATACATACGAGAAGTAAATTGAACAACAAGTCCCTTCAATAAAAGAGGGTAAATCATATCTTGAAAAAACGAGAATTTCAATTGAAAAAGCCGAGATTCTTCTGTTAGGCTATCTAAAACTCAATATCACTTGTAATTGGGACCTTGGAACTCTCTAAATGAAAAAGAAGTTCTTCATTGAACTCAAAATAATGCATGAAGTTAAATGTACGCTAAAATGTGCTTCTTGTTAGAAGTAACAACGTATCAAAATATGCACATTTAACTCTGAGAATTAAAATACTGACAAAAAATCCTTAGGCTGAAAATTATAATTCATTAAACATCAAAGCCAACAAGGAATTTATGCTCTCATAGGTTGTGTGCCTCATGACGGCTCAACGTGACTTGAAGCGTTAAACTCAAAATGTTGATTAAATCACTAAAATTACAAATTCTCACACGTCAATTACATTATACGATTATAATTATAACTGTCAAATGAACTAATTATTACATTTCTCTTTCAGACGATCAAGAAGTGAGTAATTCTTTACGATTTTTTTCAATTTCAAAAATAGTAAATCCATGCGATCTGAAAATAATTTCCGCAGTTTTTCCAACTTTACCCGATGAATATTGAGTGAGCTCATTTTCTCTTCGGATAACAGTTCGGATGTGCGCCCTATTTTCTGGATAAAGATTGGTTCAGAGAATACTTATTCAAATTTGGGAATTTTTAATATCGGAAAAAATATGTGAAAAATTGTAGATTTTTTTCTGACATGCTCCTGAATTGAAAACTGTGATTAAAAATCGATGATATCGCACGAGTGACGGCTTGAAATCGGAATGATTGCGGATGCAGTTAAAGTCAGTTTGAATTATTAAAAAATCAGCACCACTCACGAGTAATTTTAAGCGATCAAGTCTCTTTTGACTATTGGTCTATTTTGGTACTTGCTATGAATTCTTTAAAAAGTTACACTGACGTAATAAACTACATACGTCAAACTCTTTTAGACAAAATCTATCCCCAAAGTTTATCAGGATGGCTTAATTCAACAAAAAATTGCTTTTCTACTCTTTCCGATCAGTTGGGACTTTTCATTTACAAATCCGATCTCAGATAAATAAGGGTAACGGTTCACCTAGAAGTTGGCTGATCTCTAGTCTGGAACCAGCCGTAGACTTCTTGGGATACATTTCTTTTTCCAATTAAACGTTCAATATTAGTTTTTGTGGATATCTGAAGTGTCTGAGTGAAGAAAATAAAAATGAATTTTTATTTCTTGAAGTGGTATCCTCCATAATAGACCATGCTAACTCGTACAGGAAATAAATTTAGTTTTTTTTCTATTTTCCCCCCTTCTCACAGATGTTATGATGATATCTCGAAATCTCTGCTAGTGGTGGATGCACTTCCGAGTTTGAGTTGTTCTCCTTCTAATGTGAGGAAATTAACGATATATATATCTACTATCATTATAATACGCCTGATAGTGAGAGTTGTTGGGTATCATGACAATATTAATGGTGTGTTTTATGTCATCTTTTAAATTGTGACGAGGGAAAAGTATGATTTCCTGACGTAACACGCCGAATTTATTTGTTTTTGAGATACAGAAATAGAAACTTGGTGTCTCTCTGCAGATACGGAAACAGGATGATTGAGAACAAATGTCCGACAATTTCTCTAATTATTTCAACTCTCTGATTCTCATCTATGATTGTAGAGTTGTAAAAGTTGATGAAATATTTGTTACTGTATTTATAAAATAGTCAGAGTGATCAAAACACAACTGCTTCTAGTCAATCTATCCATGTAACGGGATAAATATTGGGATAATGAGTTAGGTAAATTCGAGAAAAATATTTGCTTGAAATTTTCCTTAATTTAAAAGTTAAGAAAAAGATTTAAACTTAGTTTTCTCGGAGAATAGCGCATTATTTTGAAATATTATTAACTTGGTAGTAATCTTAGGATGACCATCTTTAAATCAAAAAAAAAGTGGTGCAATTCGGATGCATAAGGTCAAAGCTATATCGGTTTTAAGATTTTGAAAAATTTAAATTTGGATGATTAAAATAGCATTTTTGTTGATAACAAAACTTTGAATACTTTTATAATTATAACTAGAGATAATTACACCAATCGAAAGCTCATTCCTTTGTCTATAAAATGTGATAAATTTTGAGTTTTATTGATGCATTTTTCTAGTAGTATTTTCAACTTTTTCTTAACG
>JJOG01006346.1:0-12562 GCA_000715275.1 Gyrodactylus salaris
AAATATTGATGTAGTACATTTACAATTACGTAATTTAGCAGACGCTCTTATCCAGAGCGACTTACAAATTACAAAGTATATATATATATATATATATATATATATATATATATAATATAATTGAGTTGATTTTCAAAATCTCTATTTATCTAGATATATCGAGTTAGGAACATTAAAAAACATGGCTCATTTTCATCGAATCCTACCAGGTAAGAGATTAAAAAGGCCTTGGGACAAGTTCGACAACTTAAAAAGTACTATTTTATTCTAATTCACACGAATGAATACGTCTGAAATATGCTTTCTGTTGACCCGCTAGTTATTAGTGTACTTTGATAAATTCTAAATCAAAATAAACCACTTTTCTATAACGTGTATTTATATTCTTAAATTTTTTAGTTTAGAAGCGTATCGTATTTAACGTGAGTCATCAACGGTGCGAATGCAGTGGCCACGTAAATAAATATTAGTGTGAAAATCATTGAGAACAAAACCATCCATTCATTCTGCAACATCATCGTCTCACAGCCGTCTCTATTATTCATATCTTCGAGAAATTGACATTTCAATCGGGTTTCAACTTTTGCCTTTAACGCAGCATTCTTCTTGAAGAAGAGACCCATTTCTTTCTGGAAGGAGTTGATCCTTTTGGAATAACACACGAGGAAGTAGATAAGGATGATTGCAAATATCAAACTAAACACAGCCGAGAGGAAAATGAACAACTTGCTCAGTGTGTTCTGTTTCCTTATCGTAGTAATGATAAAGAACAAGATATATATCGCCGAGAAAATTCCCAACGCAAAGATGACCTGATGTATGAGATCGGTTAATGAGAGTTGATCTTTGACATATCGACTACAATCCCCTTCGAGGCTTGAAGCAAAGTACATGGGCATCAAGGGACGATCCGCGAAGCGTTCTTCGCGATATTTGAACAAATATAATCCTGAAAAGATCATAAGGCCAGCAGCCAAGACCAGCTGAAAGATTATACGATGAATGAAGAAGATAGTTTTCTCCATAATTTTCTTAATATTTAGCTTTTCGTTCAAATCTTCTAGTCTAATTTTTCTTATTAAGTAAATGATAATTTCTTTTTATTACGCATTTTTCTAGAAATGATGGATTTTTGAAGCCTAGCTTTTTTGCAATAAATAAATGTAGAGATAAAACTTGAATCTAAAGCTTATCAGAGTATTACTGATAATTACTCTAAGGAGAGAAGAAATATTTTCTTGTAAAGTGTAGATAAATTCATTCATCCTTTCTTGGGAAGGGTTGAAGCGTAAAATTTGTAAACCTCTTTACATTTTTAAGTTTTCTCGTCATAAATAATGGAGAGAAAAACATTATTTCTCGACTTGGTCCTCTGTATTATCATCAAAGTCGAGAAAAACCAAAGATAAAATACTACAACTCAAAAAAGAAGAATACATGTTCTCTTATTGTCACTTATCGATATTACTTAAAATGTCTTCAAGTTTATTTGAAAAGAGCCAAAGGATTTTTTATTTAGATATATCAATCTTTGTCAGCAACGGAGATAGGCAAAATGTCACCAAAATGAAGACCAATGTGAAAATTAATGAAAATAAAATGGTCCATTCATTTTGTAGCAAGGTTGATTCGCAGCCCTTCGTCTCGAGAACATCTTCGTAAAAGTCACAACTCAGCAGCTCTCTAACCTTTTGTTTGATTTCCGAGTTATTTTTAAGGAACTGCCCCAATAACCTCTGAAAAGTTCGTATCCTCTTCGCGTAGCATATTAAAAAGTACAAGAGAATGATGAAGAATATTGTATTGAACAGTCCAGCACTAATGGTGAACAAGTACTGACACGTGTTCTTATTTCTTAGACCCATTATGAAGGAATACAGGGTCAAAAGACCCATGAAAATACCCATGGCGAACAAGACCTGATGGAGTAGGTTGGTTAGTAACAGCTGATCCTCACTAAATTCATCAGAATGCTTTGCGAGTTTCTCCGAGAAGTATACCGGCATAATCGGCCTATTCTTCAGGCGTCCATAGCGGTATATGAATAAATACAGCCCTGAGAATAAGACCAGACATGCTGTGAACAGGCCTTGCGCTATCAGACGATCAACATAGAATAATGTTTTCCCCATAATCTCTCTTGTTGAAAATCTCTCGCCTTCGAATTAATCTTTAATGGCGCATATATTGAAATTGATCTATCCAGAAAAAATTGTCAGACAAATTAATCTGCATTTTTATCTTGAATCGCAATTTTAAAATATTCTTTTTAAGGATCAATATAAAATGAGACCCTTACTAGAGTCATCAAGTGCCGATCGACACTTGTTAAATTGTATATTTCAAGATGATCTCAGATCCATAGAGACAGAAAAGATCTATTTATCGCTAGGGCATAAATTCAAAAGTTTTTTACTATCGATTTTCCAGCTACGCTGTAGGATATAGCTTCGTAATTTGACTTAAAAGTGATAGCTTTTAAGAATTGGATAATTTTTCAAAAGAAATTTCAAAATGTGTCAGATTATAGACTCAGTGGGGATCGGCTCCATTCTCTTTGTCTCCGGTATCATCTACGGCGCCTACATGATACACTTTTTGGCCAAGTATTCTGATAGCATATTTGACTTGACCGCGGGCTACTTTGATACAAATTCGACCTTTGTGAATATACTGCCGGAGATGCGGATACTCTACATCGTTCTGTTGTCTGTTTCAGCGATTGGCCTGGTACTTCTGTTTTGCAGCTTTTTCAATGAACTCTGCAAATTTAAATGCGGATTCATAATGAGTAATCTAATTTTCCATTATATCGCATTAACCGTCTTGGCTACACTCATATATTACGGTATAAAGAGTCAGGATACGATAAACTACGAGTTTGTTCAGACTAGCGCCTTGCTGAATACTAGCGACACAAAGTACGAAGAGATCAAGAAGGACCTACCAGTTTGCGCCAAGGTCAATGGAACAATTGATGATTGTATTATCTACATGATGGCAGAAGAATTCCAAGTTCAGTTCTATCTTATGGCCAGTATCGTGGCATTCATAATCGCCGTGTTCATTCTTGCAAGTGTTTGGATCTTGAAGTACATCAATATCTTTTCAGAAGGGTCGATTAAGACTTCGAGCTCCTGAGTATCAACATGGTAATATATATAACAATTCTAAAGACAATTTCTTTTTGAGTAAATGGATAATTGGTCTTCAAGCCGTTGACAGAACACTCCTGATTTGAATGGTGAATATTTCAAGACGAAATAATTTCTGAATTTGCGTATTGAGATGAACAAACCTTAAAGTGAAGAGAATATTTCTTTTTAAATCTTAGGTACTGGAGAAAAAATCAATTTTTAAGTAAATCTCTGAGTCGTACAGGTGCATAGGGACAAATTCAGACGACGTAAAAATCTCATCTTTCACAACAATAAGAATTGCTTCTAAGGACCGCATTTTCAGGAGTAGGGGTATACAAAAGCTTGTGGATTGTTGGCAAAAGACGATTATTTAATTATTTTCTGTAAATAAAACACAGAATTAAGCTCTGCTCTTGTCTGAACGCCTTTAACGTCTCGATTTGTAGTTCTCTGAAAAGAAAAAATATTGAGAGACTCTCATTGGCTTCAATGTTGCGACCCATATAATCTCATCTGTCCACAAGTTATTTGTACGCTCTTAAGCCATGTTACGACTTCATTTGACTTAGTTGATCCCTGATTATTCCTTATTTTTACTTCGTCATCATAAACGAATTCCTCCGAAATCTACAAGCAACAATAATCCCAACTTATCATTGAGATCCCATGTCTTTTACAAGAACTGTTTTGAGATGAGCCAAATAAATAGTTGTCATAAACGAAGTAAATCAATTTTAAATCTTGAATAAACTTCGTAATAAGAAATAATATTTCAAATGACAGAAATACTTCTGAGAGAACCTATAATTCAAGATAACCATGATTCAGAAGATTAGAGCGATTCGTCTCACATTTTTCTGTGCCATCTTCACCTACCTCACGAGTATTATCTATGCTTCATTCTCTCTAGCGATCCTAGTCGAGGGTCCCGAGAGGTTTGTGCAAGTCTCACGAATCTACTTGGAGATATCGAACAATAACATCAACATTACGGAGAGGTTAACGGCCCAAAAAGTGGTGTATTGTTCAATTATCGTAGTATCAATATTGGGTATCATCTTTTGCATTATAAAGGCAGTGCACTTCTTCAAAGAGGCCAAAGAGGCTTCTAATATGCTTAGCCTATTGCATCTCATCAATGTTGTCATATTATTTGCTGTGCTGATATACTTTGCCACGACTGGCTTCATGTTAAATAAGGAAACGACATTTTTTATCGATAAACGCATCAAAGAAGAGGTGACTTTTAGAAACTATATTTACAATACGACAATGTGTAGTAGGAGCGATCAATTTCAGCTATGCTCAGAGGTCCTGGTTGGACAGGACTGGTCTATGTACTACTATTTCTGCTGGAATCTTGTCTTTTTAATAGTTGCCATTTGTCACATCTATCTCAAGTGTACTTGTGATTCCTATTTCTTCTTTAAAGATGAGAATTCCTTGAGTTTTAATCCTAAATAAAAATGTTTAAAAGGTAATTTTTTATCTAAATAAAGTCTTTTATTCTTCATCGATTCGAAAGAGTGATGCTTTTCGTTTTAATCTTTTGCAGACCGTTCATCTCGGAAAACTTTCTCTCGTCAATTTTGTACTCTTGATCTGGTACTATTGAAGAGCTGCCAATGAACAGATTGGTAGTATATAAAACATTGTGAACTGTTAAAAGGGTCAAGGTAGAACTGAGCAGCACATACACTGGACTCCAGAATTCCAAGAAGCACTGATGATGGTTAAGGCACATTTCTGGTAGATAGCAGTCGATCGATTGAAGAATGCCCTCATGCGTCTCAGACAACTGGTATTGCTTGATACCAAACCAAAAAGTTAATATAATATATCCTAGCCAGAGGGGAAAGTTGAGTAGCATGTAGAGCGAGAAGACGCCTTCATGGTCTAGAATGGACGCTATCCAGCCGATGAAGGTTAGAACCACAGCGATTAAGGACAGGAAGAAGAGCGCCCCTACTAAATTACCGAAAAAGTCGTTCAAATCCACAGCCAATTGCTCTCCATAATTAGCAAATTTCGCATTGTCTATGCTCCGGGTGTTGAATGAGATAACTCCGATGGTCAGTTTCCTGTTTTGGAATAACATTCCAGTGAATATTGAGATGGTTATAAAGTGTAGAGTGTTCTGTAGGGTTAGGAATAGCCTAAGTTTTCTAAACATTCTGCTAAAGACTCTATTCTTGTGAGCGTTCAATCAATGCTTAGTCTCTCGTTTTTTCAAATTACGTATGAAAAATTCGCATGTTGATGTATTTGAGAAGTATGGAATGAAACCTAAGCAGACTCAATGTCTAATAAAACAATCACCTAATCTGGGATAAAATATCCAGTAAGAATCAATTTATTTGATTTTAAATTTAATTGAATTTTTTAGACTAAAATTCGAGAAAATTTATTCATCAGAATATAATTGAAATAGATTTTGATAGAATTCATTTCTATATTCAACCTCGAGAAAGTAGGCTGTACAGTGTTCAATAGGGACGTTTCTTCGCACATCCTTGAAGATAGAAATGAGGGACTCCCAATAATTGGAATAATAATTGTAACAATGAGGTTTATGGAAAATGGGTTGCAGCCCAGAGTTCCGTCGATAAATCACCCTTGTTCTCGCACTAAGCATAAATAGTCTGTCCCACTCTCTCATTAGTCAATCTCTCTCAAGTTCATCTAGCATACACCATCTACTTTACAGGACTCAAAAAACAAATCTACTCTATCTTAATTTTTTCCAACTAACTTCATTACGTATGAAACATTCGCATGTTGATGTATTTGAGAAGTATGGAATGAAATCTTACTGTTTAATACTAAATGTCTAAGAAACCAATTACCTAAAATATCCAGTAAGAATCACTCTATTTATTTGATTTTAAATATAATTGAGACTTAAATTCGAGAAAATATATATTATACTATTAGTGACAAGTTGTCTGGCCATTTTAGTGTTTTTGTCCTGTTATTTCAGGTTAATTTCTTTTTCTTCTTGCTCTTCGCAGGTACAAACATTTCATGACTAACGTTGATGGCCGAGACAGGCATCATAATCAACAGCAGCACACAACATCCCACTATTAGCGAACCCAAGAGGACCCATTTCGACATCATTTCTAAAACTTCTTTTCCACAAGAATTAATATCATCACATTTAAAATGCGTCTTTATAAGGCCCTCGTACACCACTGGTTCAAATGGAAGACCCTTAGTCTCTTTCATTCTCTCCATCGATGTAGCAATGGCTCTGTCCATCATTTTAATTTGAGGAGAATCGGTTATTGCGAAGTAGATTATAACCGCTAAGCCAGTGAAAAAGTTCAAGTCCAAGATCATACTATAGGGTATCGCTATACGAGTGTAACCGTTCCACATGGCCGCTATTCCCACAATGGCATAAAACAATACGACACTAGCTGTGGTCATGATCCACACTGAAGCATCTCCACAGAGGACAATGGAAAACAATAAAGTCTTATTTAGGAGCTTTCCCGCCTCGGCATCTTTCTCGATTATGGGTTCAAAGTCTTTCCTCGTTCTTGTCTGTAATAGTACTTGCTGATAACGGGCCAAGTAGGCCAATATAATTATAGCAATACACGCTAAAGCTATGTAAAAATTAAATATCATTATTAATTTGGCGAGAATCTTGAGACAGGATTCCTTTTCTTTTTTTTTCTCCTTTTCGTCATCACTGTCTGCATAAGCCATTTCTTTCGACTATTCTTTGCAAAGTTTTAAATAAATATCTCTAGCACAACTTATGACGCAATTCAAATTCAGAAAATGAAAGTCGATAATTATTTACAAAATGAGTTACGTGATTTTGAAATGTCATGATCGTACTTGCAAGTATTAGGGACTTTTAATTCCATCTTTCTTCTTCTACATCTTTTTTCTCAAATCAAAGTCTTGAAGTTATTCAGCGTAAAAATAAACTATCGGGTAGGTATTTGACAATATACAACATTAGAGCAGACCAAAATGTTAAAAAGTCATTTGAGTCATTTTCCGGTTTTTGTTGAAGCCTATCATTCATCGATAAAACGAGCTCTACCGACAGTCAGGGTTCCAGAGACCAATTCTGCAAAAAGCTCCTCTCAGACAGAGCATTCAAAGCCAGCAAACTTCCCTTTTCAAGCGTCTTGAGAACCAGATGTCTGAAGAAGGAACTCAAATAAGGTATCAGTCAATTCCATTCTGATATATTTAGGCCAATGCAGTCCTTGCGTTGAGGATCTCTGCAATCTAGATGGCATAAGAGTTGCAAGTAGCAAGGGAGGAGAAGTCAAAAAAGCATGAGGTTCTGGGGGTAAAAAGTGACAGCTACTCTGACTTTTGCTATGCGCGGAACCCTTCTAGACGCATTAAGATTTCTCAGATCTAATCGAACGTGGGTAAACTTAAATTTTCTTTCGATTTACCGGTAGTCTATTCAAAATTGAAAGTTGCTGGTACTTTTACCAAAAGGCTTCTAATTGAGAGGCGCTAATAGATGATTCCGGATAAAGGATTGCTAATGGACCCCTAAACTCTTCAATTTCATCCTTGAACAATCAGCCGGAAAGGAAGTGCATTGCGTTTTGAAATGAAATTGAAATAATTCCTTTTCCCCTCATCAATCTAATCATTGTTGTAAGGAGTTATCTTTTGCCTTGTGATTTCTCCTTGTAGGAATACTGATTTCTGAGGATAATTCCGAATGACAATCGATAAGTTTTGGGATGAGATTAACTCGCGAGGATATTCTTTCCACTAAGCCATCAGTTGATCGAAGAAAAGCAGATATATAACATTGAATCGATACACTACGGTCTGGAGGAATAGGGTTTTAGTGCATAGTCTAACGAGAACTTTCCAATGGAAGTCGAAGAGAAAAAACTATCTACCCTAGTTGGACATAAGAGTACAAAGAAAAGACGATAGCTCAATCCTTCATCGAAAAAGTACTTTAATGGGGAAAATTCAACTTCTTCTCACAACTTCTAGCACAGAAGCCTTGAATGTGAAATCGAGGTGCCAGGCACGCATATTCATTTTGAATGAGTATCCACGTAGATTCGTGGAAGTTTAGGAGCCCTACAAAATAATTTATCTGACAAATGTGACAATCGTTTATTCATTGTATCTCTTGATAATAGAAGGTACTAAGCTCTGATGGAATCTAAAGCAATCGGTGCAAAAATTCAATTGCATTATGAATATTCCGGCCATATTACAGAAAAACAATTGTAACACAAATAAGATAAAGTGAGGAATCTATAGATACTGTATTTCGTCATATCAGGACTCATTAGTAGAGCTCCCTACCGACTAGGAGACGGATGAGTATAGTATGCGATAACCCAATCCACGTTAACTTATGAGATGTGCATCACTCAAACTTGTTCAAGGTTTTCAAGACGACTCAATCCCACTATCAACTGGTCAATTTGGACAATAAGTTCCTATTTAATTTAAGCTTTAATGAAAGTTTACTTACTTATAGTACCAATATAATAAAAAAAGACTCCTTCAGACACCTACTAATGAGTATATCACATGTTAGTAAACTCCCATCAGAACTAGTGAAATATATATATTCTAGCTGTCAAGCTCACAACTAAGAAGCCATTGAAAAATGTTGATACTGATAGGTTTTATTGAACAATTTTCAAATATATATAGATCTTTATAGAATAAAATCTTAATTCTCATCCACTCAACAGTGAGCTATGAGTATAATTCATACAAAGCTAGTTTGAAATAGTCCATTTAGGTCGTTCTTAGTCTGCTTATTCAGCAGTTTGTCCTGATTCAAATCGAAATCATCTCCCCTCTCGGTGTACACATCAGGTATATCGTGAATCTTATCGAGAGTATCATCCGAGTCTCGTTTAAAGTTATTCAACCGATAATTGGCCTTACTCTTTGGCGAGCTCGCCGAGAGATAGGACCCCTGACTGATCGGGGACTTGACACGGCCCTTCATCGTGAGATAATGATTTGCACTGCTATTGTTGAGGGTTTGTGCTTTAAGCACATATGCATTATTGAGATTTGTAACATTCTGATAGCCCTCTGAGTTGTTCAACGCCATTTGCTTACGAATGACTACATTCCTCGGGATTGTATACGTATTATTGTAGTTCAATTGCTGGTAGTTACCATTTGCGGTTTCATCCAGCTGAGTCTTGTTAGCGAACGGCTATGGAAGAGTGGATAAAGCTTTATTGATTTCTTGGTCATTAGGCATGAAAAAAAAGAGAGATTTTTTCATCAAAAGAAATATAATTTTATCTGATTAACTCTGCATGTTAGAAGATTATCTACTAACATGACTTTTATAATATCACTGAGGATACTCCTCTATTGCCAAGTATCCACCCATCTGTCCTAGTAAATAACTTTTTCCTTCATCTTCTTGAGTCAACTTAAAGTACGCTTCTTAATTCACTCACTATCGACCCAGATCTAATCGGAGGATAATAGGATGAAACCATACTAGGAATTGTGAAACCATAAAAAGGATTCCTTATCATTTGAAAAGAATAAAATGCGAGAGAATAAACCAGACAAAAGTGTAAACATTCAATATCTATTGTAATAATAATTAAACACATTGAAGAAAAATAGGTTTCCTTGAGTGTTTCTCTCTAAATAGTCTGTAAAAGTTTATTTTCTAGTATCGCAATCTCTTTCAAGATGCTCTTCAAAGATTCTTCAAAGGCCTTTGAACCCTTTTGTCGTGATAAAAGAATTCATGTTTTCAAATAATTAGGATCTTTCAGCCTATTTTTAAGTCTAGAGAAACTCCTTTTGGCTCGTTGAAGTAGGAAAACTCATGGACAGAATTTAGTTGGCAAGAAAAAAATGAATTTCGCAAACTGTGAACCAAGAAAAAACGTAGGTGGTCGACTATTTTTTTCCACCACTCTATTTCAAGAGACTTTTTGTTACTACAGGTAAAAAACCCAAGGGTTCGGTAACTTGATTAAATTTCATTTTTGCGTTTCTTATATGGAGGGTTTGGATTAAAATAACTAAAACAGCCAATGAGAATCGTTCATCTAAATCCGCAAATTATTTTTGATTTGTACAATTTCATATTTAAGGCAAATTATTGTACAAATGATGAGGGTAATCCTAACAAACATTAGATTGAGAAATTCTGCTGTTTTTGTGTATTTTTGAACATGTGAATCTATTTATAATGTTTAAAAAATGGTTCATTCACTCAGGTAGATGTGAAGAGTTACATCAACCCTCATATTTAGGAGGAGACATTTCTTACGAGCATACAAAGAGGCTAGAAAAGCTTTCGGTGATGTTTGTATAGGTAAAAGAACAGTGTATAACGTTTTCGGGAGAGCAACATGTCCCTCTCCTCGCCATTGTTATCCTTGGTATTGTGAAGGATGAGGTGCGAAGGAGCAAGTTAATAGCCATGAAAGAGATATCATTTGCGTCTGGCTAGTCATTGTCATCAATAAGAGGTTGTCTTATCAATGTTGGATATACACATCCTTAAACAAAAATTGATTTGACATCTTCTCTAAGATGCTCAAATGGAGAAAATTGATATTTGTGGACCTCATGTTCTTAGAGAGTCAAAAGCAAAACTCTCAGGTCTCGGATTAGAACTTTAAAACCATCCTAATTATTCTCCTGTTCTCGCTCTTTCTGATTATCACCTCTTCTGATCTATCTAAAATCGGATGTGTATGAATTCTTCCAGAGACAATGAAGAGGTAAAAGAGGCAATCGGTCAGTTTCTTTTTTCGTTGGCATAAGAGTATTGCATCTAATGACGTTTATTCTGAGTGTTCATAACTTGTTCTAATGATAGATTTTACAGAAAAATAACATTTTTTTCTAAATTTGCGGATTGAGATGAACTGACCTAATATATGCACATTTTTACATATTTCCAGGGAAATACATATTTTTAATACGATCTAGTTTTATAGTTTTGACGATTTCTGGATAGAAAGACATCCTTTAAATATTAATAGCACATTCGATAGTCTATTGACCATTTTTTATAAGACACAATCTATAATACACATCCCTCATGCGTCATAATATGTGAAATAATTTAGGCCCTAGATTGTAGGGCCTGGGATGTGCATATGTGTATGCGCAACAAAATGTGTAGGACCTAAAGTGCAACAGGCCATCAGCCAATAAGACAACGCCATTCACAGCGTTTATCATGTGAGGTTTGTTTTCTTTCACATTTACAAAAATGAGTCGAAAGATTTTTTTCGCGAATGTGCGCTCACAACAGAGAACTCAAAGCACCATATTTTTTTTTTAATTAGAATATTTAATTATTTATCATTACGATACGTACACTCATTTTAGATATTTTAACATATTTTGAACTGAAAATAAACATGTTTCTGGTAGCCCTAATTATAAGTGATACTACAGAGGACTTACCTTTACGTTGTTGTACTCCAAGTCGACAGGTTGCTTAAAGGTCTGCTTGAGACCTAGAGGAGAAAGTTTACATTTAGAGTAATCATTAATTTCTAGTAGATAATGATCACATTTATACAAGGCCCATACTAAAAGAGAGATTTTGAATGACAAAGTTTAGAGAAGAGAGACTTTAATAGAGTTTGTTTCATTTAAAAACTAGGATAAGATCGTTTTCTACTTAGGTGTGCAAAAGTGTTTGTTTATTCCATCCTCGTTTTTCCATTAAGAAAGTGAAAAAAGGAGAAATCCTATACTCCAAGTATAGTCCGTCTGTTATTCTGTTGTGAAAGTGAGATTCATTATTTCTGACAAGGGGGATTAGATGGAGGAAAAAGTCATTAACGGTCGAAAGTAATTGTGAGAAGTATTCTACAGTTATTCTTTCTACCTCTTTGATTTCTACATTTTTCAGTTAGTGCTGAATGAAAAATGAGCTCTCTTCACTCTTACAATGTATATTCTTAGAATACTACCTAGTAGGCTGGTATCATGAAAAAATTCACTTCGATATGGGTTGAAAGATATAGAGAATCGCAGTAAACTGAATATATTTTCATACTTGTTAGTCTGGGTATTCATTATGGAAATATTTCCAGCACCTTGCAGTTTGTTGCTTTTCAAAATTGGTGTAAAAGTTTTATTTAGCTACGAGTTAAATCAATGAATTTCCGCTACTTATATCTCAATATTTTACATATTTAGTTTAAAATTGTTTTAAAATACCATTCTAAGGAATCAGATCAACATTTTTACAAATTTTATATTTTGAAAATACAGAATATTCATTTGATTCAATTATGTATATATATTTTTCTTGTTTATTCGACTGAACATTTTGAATTCAAAACCCACTATGAGCTGGGAATATTTTCCCCTTCAGGTGATAGGATTATGTTGAATTAAACAACAATTGGAGGATATTATATCATTGTGACGCCATATCGTGTGCA
>JJOG01006347.1:0-17571 GCA_000715275.1 Gyrodactylus salaris
TATGGCTAAGAAGGAAAGCAGCCCACATTGCAACATATAATAAATTCTTTGTTGACCGACGCGTCGACTCTGGTTATGCCCTGCGCCATCCACGGATCACTAAATGTATATATTTCAGTTCAATTAACAGAACCAAAGATTTGAACATTCCCCTAAATGAATTCAAGATTTAAAATATTTGCAGATTACTTTCATATCATATAAACCCAGATTTGCCTTTCTTATGTAACCAATTTTAATGGATTTTACCTTGTGTAAATAAAAAACTACGAACAACAACAACAACTCCTTCATAATTCAAAAGTTAACTTTTAACTTTTTATATCAGTTTTCTTACTTTTTACTCAGATGTTGTTTAGCTATAGTAATGTTTCAAAATTGCAAATCAAATTTTCTGGCAATGAACTATATAAATTTTGTGAAATCAACCAAAAATCTCGAAGAGGATTCCAAAATAATTTGTGATAAAGAAAACAGAAACTCTTCCAACCTTAACCTAAAAGAACTCTACGAAGAGATTATCCTCGAAGACGATGTGGTGATCATTTCCGAAGATGATTCCCTTCAAACCTGTCCAGTCTGCAACATTAAAGTCACAGATGAAGAAGGCCACAAAAAGTCATTGCTACATCTCTCGAAAATCTTTGATCAGGAAAAATCAAAAGGTCATCTCCAGCTTACAGCTTCGAATAACAAAGGCTTCCAAATAATCACAAAAATGGGTTGGAACTACAAGGAAGACGAAGGACTAGGTCCTAGTAAGACAGGCAAACGATACCCAGTCGCTACCATCCTCAAAAGGGATCGTCTCGGATTAGGTCATAAAGACGGCAAACACATTAAGAGGGTGACTCACTTCAGTAAAATGGACCATAAAGCTGTCGAGAATCCCCACAGAAGACGCAAGAATGATTACAAATTGAAAAAGTACAGTCCCACGATGGAGAAGGAAAAAACAATAGAACTCAGAAATCTCTTTAAAGATGCTTGAATTCAAATGATCGCTCGGCTTGGTATGGTTTGAAATTAGAGTCCGCTATGGATATAAGGAGAATAGCTGTTGTGCAAAATTAAACAAGGATTTAAATAAACAGAAATAATTTATTCATAAAGGCTGCACTCTATAAATTTTGCCTTTAAAAGTAAAATTAAATTTAGCATAGTGTAATATTAGGCATGGGGTGGTGTCGTCTAGTAATAAGTATAAAAGGGTAATAAAAAGATTTTCCGACTCGTCCAAACGAATAAGATTAAATAAACAAATCTTGCTATTGGAAAGGGGGAGGGAGTGTGGCTATTTTCAGAGAGTTGAAAAAAAGAGTAGAAAAATATCCAGTTGGTGTTGATAGGAATGAATCATTTCATGGTCTTAATTTTGTCAAAGACTATCTTTTGGTCGGCCTTGGAAATCTGCGAGTTGATGATAAAAACAGAATCGAATACCTTGCTGAGGAATGCTCGATTTGGTGATATGCCGTTTTGTAGGGGCTTCGCTTGATCGAAGCGAGAAAAGGTTTCAGCAAGTCTATCTAGCGGATGATTCGAAGCGCCGCTCGCAACAGAACTGTAGACACTCTGGAGCTGGAAGTAGGAGGAAAACTTGGGTTACAAACAGAGCCCTGTATCAAGTGAGGATATTCTTACGTCTCTAAGTACTGGTATGATGAGGCTTTTGGTGAGTCCGGAGACATTGCTTCTCACCGCCTGTGGGGTTTGAGGTTGTGATTTTGGCTGGGCGTATTGTAGAGAAACGGGTCTTCGCAGGTCTAGAACAGAGTAAAGAAATTAGATTCACAGTGTCCCCCTTTTCAAGGTAATTTCAAAGAAAATTTGATAATAATAAAAATTCAATAATATTACAGGAGTTTATCGATATCTATCAAGTTAAATATAGATTTATTTTAGCTAAAGATTTCTCAAGAATTTTTTTTAACTTGAGATACCAAAATTGATAAGATGAATGGCAAAGTAAGATTCTATAAAACAACTTTCAATGAAACTTTGTTTAAAAGGGAAAGTCTTTAATTAAATGTATTTCTAGAATAATTCGCCAATGTTTAAAAATAGATTTACCTGTTACCGGAATCTGAGATTGCACTCTATCAACGGGTGCCTTGTGGTTGTTGAGTTCTTTTCTGAGGACCGGCTCAGTTGGAGGTTGCTTCGTGCCAAACGTCGAGAGATTCAACGGCGAGTCTCTGGCAGAACTTGGTAACGGCCTAGGAAAGGAATCGAAATAAGACATGAAGTTTTTGAAGATTCACGTCTGATAATTTCATCAGTCACTTTTAACTTTTCTACCAAGTCGAACAAAAAACTAAAGTTACTATTAATTTTGGATTTCTAAATTCCTGACAGGAATCTGGTGGTGCCACAAAAACAACCAAAAGAAATTGTTGATGTATTTGGTGATGATTAGGGCTACCCAATGGACTAAAATGGACTTTTTGGTCTTTTTTTCCTTTCAATGGACTATTTGGAGACATTTACTTGATTCTGATTTAGTAAATTCCAAAATTTTATATAAAAGCCAACTTTTAATAATTATTTCTAAAATGGACCTTTTTCTAGCCAAAAAATGGACTAAAATGATTTTTATCAAGGGACTATCTGGGTAGCCATTTGAATTACTGATGATTCTGTTAAAGTTAGCACAGTTCAAAATCTGTTTTCGAAATTCTCATCTGGAGATTTAAACCTTCAAAACATGCCAAAATCAGAAAGACAGGGGTTGGTGACCATTTTAAGACCCTACTGAAAGAAAATACCAGATTAACAGCCAAAAAGCTGGTCTGTAACTTGGTTCTTCAAATAGTACCGTTTTCCTGCATATCAAGTCTTTGGGATATGTAAGTCAGGTTCTCCTTCAAAGACATGAAGAATCTCTATTTCTTCACCAGCAAAAGATCTTGGCATAAGATTGAAAATGACCCAATGAAGACCGCTAAACTATCCCCATATCAGAAAAAGGTCCTCTTGTGTGTTTGGTGTGACATGAAGGGGATAACTCATTATGGAGATGTTTATTGTAGCAAGTATACAAAGAGTTCTCTTCCACCAAGACAATACAAGACCCCACGTTTCTTTGAAGACGCGAATAAAGATTTTGGAACTCTCTTGGGACGTTCTAGACCATCCACCATATTCTCCTGACATTTTTCCTTCACATTTTTAATCTTTTCAAGGACCTTCAGAACTGGCTTGGGGAAAAATTTTTCAACCAAAATATGAAGTCAAACCTTCTAAAGGAAAGGGATAGAAAAGTTACCAAATCGTTGAAAATAGTTGTAGAAAATATAAAAACTATTTTTTGGAAAAATCCTGAAAAATGTGAAAAAATATTAATTTTTCAGAAAAAACGCAATTACTATTTGAATGACTTAATATTTCTCGAGTATTTTTGTGTTTTAGAAGGTAACTTGAATGGAAATTCAATAATAAACAGATTAGAATGACCAGAAATAAAAAAGAGATCAACTTACGAAGACTTTGGGGGCGTGGAAATTCTCATATTTCGTAGCTTATCGTCCAGATTCAATTGTTGGGGCTTTATTGTGTCAAAGTTCCATTTAAAGCTTTCCACATCTTTCGACTTGTCATCGCCCATCTTACCGCCCATGCCATACTTGACTGTTCTAGATGGGGGAAGGATACTTTTTAGATTGGTTGAAAATACTGCAAATACTCGAAAAACGAGGGCGTTTAACATTCTCTCCCTTTCATAGATGTTAGTTTGTTGGACTAATCATAATATTCACAAAAAAGTGAGGAAATCAGAAATAACTCAAGGTTACAATGAATGCTGGACATTTTGATGAAGAGCGAATACTTTTGTATAATTTGCCTTGTCTGATTCAAGTGTGAAATCTTGTATAATTATTTGAATGAGTCTTTCATAATAACTAAAGACAATGAAACAAATATTAGATTAGAGGTAAAGTGAGAGAATTATTCGAAAGACAAAAATTCCATTTGTCCTTAGAGAAACTCCATCCTATGGAGAAGACAATGAACAATTTAATATTCTTCATTAGTGGGTAAAATTTCACTGATGACTAAGTGCATTATTTTCCAATAAATCGTGAACTGCAAGGACGCATACAACCAATTATTACAAAATCTAAAAAACGATAAATAAGTACAATTAACACTCAATATGCATAACCCGGGTATATAAAAACTGACACATTCGTAATTTTTACTTTAGAATAATGAGTGAGGTAAATTCGAGAATAATATTTGATTGAAGAATTTTTTGAAATTTTCCTTAGTTAAAAGTTAAGAAAAATATTTAAACTTGGTTTTCTCGGAGATTATTTTGAGATATTTTCAACTTCGTATTAATCTTAGGATGACCATCTTTAAATCAAAAAATTGGGGCAATTCGGATGCATAATGTCAAAGTTAGATCGGTTTTAAGATTTTGGAAAATTAAAATTTGTATGATAAAAATGGTATTTTTGTTGATAGCAAAACTTTGAATACTTGTATAATTATAACTAGAGATAATTAAGAAAAGATAATTACACCAACTTTTTCTTAAAATATTAAGAGCTCCTCCAATAATTTACTCCTGCACTCCTTGAAATTTGAATTTTGCGCGACATGTATTTCATTGGATTCGCACTCATAAGACAATTTTATGACTCAAACCTTGGCAGGGTATTCTCAAGTTGAAGAACTATCTACTGAACGTTTGAAAGATTCATCCATCAAGAGTTTCTTTCTTTGAGTTTCAGAGCAGAGTCTAACTCTCTTCGGGCCCACATGAGGGGTTATAACGGGGGAGGAGGGTTTGAAACTCAAAGTAAAGTAAACTCATTTCGAGGAGGGAGGGTACCGGAATCGAACCCACGCCATATGAGGAATCATTTGGTGAAAGTGGTTCAACCATCCTAGTCCCCTTGTGAGACTACATAAATATTTCAGATTGATAAAATTTAATCAGGTCTGTATGAGGATTTTTTGATCACATGATCAATCTTTTGCGAAATTATTTCTAGTTTCTACTAAAAATAATCAAATTTTTGAGAATTCTACAAAAACACTACAGATCTATTAACAGAAAAATGGAACGAGCGTTTTTCTTCGGATAAATAATCAAGATTTGAGGATTTATGGCCATACTTTCATTAAAAGACAAAATCTAGAAACAGTCAGTCTTATCTAGTTAATTATAGCTTGAGATTATATCTATAAATCTAACCGTTGAATTAATTTTCGAGATGCAAAGCTATGAAGCATCAAACTTGAGGTTTCCCTATGGGCTAGAAAGCACTGTTTTTTAAGAAGAATTATCCAGATCTTACAGTTTCGAGAAATTGATAGACGATGCTGAATGCGATTTCGATGATAAATTTCTTCAAAGAACTACATTTATATTTTGGATGAGCACTACTCATAAGTAAAAAAGTTCCATCTAAATTACAAGTGATTTCTACTAATGAGTAGTTCTTTCAGCTGGCTCAAGAAATTTAATCATCGAATTCGTATCCAGCATGCTTGATACTTGACGTAACTGCATGAAATTTTTTCAAAAAGTAGTCTGGGGCTAGGAGGTTTTTATAATATGTTTGGCTGTTTGAAGATGGTCTTTTAGAAAATAATACTTAACTCATTTTGTCTATATTTCAAAAGAGAGACCGAAAACATTAATTCTGCGTGTATAAGGTTTTTCCATAAATATTTTGGGAAAGAGCATGATTAAATCCTCAATATATTATTGATGATTTTATATATAGAGATAGTATTTTTTGATGAATGAATTTTGAGAGTGATCATTTTAAAATTAAAAACGTATTTTGATGAATAGAACATCTTGAGAGGAGAATCAAATTTTTGTTTGAGTGATGCAACCATTTTGGGACTCTAGAGAATAATGGATAAAGTTATTTGAAAAAGAATAGTTTGATGCATTTATAGTAAATTTCAACTCACCCCTGACCTTCATCATCGTCATCTTCGGTGGGATGGCCCTGATCTTTGTAGCGACGATGTCGTTCAATTAAATCGACTAGATAAGTCGACTTTCCTCGTTTCTTTATGAATTGATGCTTTAGCAATTCTTTTGCTAGCGGACGCTAGAAATGAGAGGAAATATAAAAATGCCAAGAATATTGTCAATTGCAAGTTAATGTCGTGTAGCCTTTAAAAGTGATTACTTCATCATATTCAAAGTAATTTCAAAGGTCACCAAGGTAAACTTTGATGATGAAACTCATGATTGCTGGGGCAATTTATTATTAAGCGATTTTTATATGCAAAATAATGCAGCCTTGCTTATTTCTTGCATATCGGCTTACGTTTGCCACTTTCGACTTGGATAGTAATCCTTTGTAATTGTATCACAAGAATTGTAGAAGGCTATTTCTAATCAACTGAACCTTGGACCTTTTTCTAATATATTTTTCTAATGAGTCATCCACTACTTATAAGTAGATATTCACTGTCGGGTTTAATTATACAGTACTTTGTATTTTATGCATATTTTCCGAGTGCTTTAATGATAAAAATGACTACCTTATTGCAATTTGACTATTCAAGAGGTAAACTCACGTCGGCAGGATTTTTGATGAGACAGGAATCGACAAAATGCTTGAAATACTTTGTAAAGTTTCCGGTTAACTGGGGAGGTGGGTTCTTAGGGATACTCAACAGCGCCCGCATGGGATGCAGGTCTGAATATGGTGGTTCTCCTTTCGCCATCTCTATTGCCGTTATCCCGAGAGACCAGATGTCAGCCTGAAGTGGGCAATTAATTAAAATGACACTAAATCATCTTCTGTGGCAGAGAAAGTAAACTTTTAATGAAAATTGATTTTAACCAGGCTTACTCTAAGAGATTTTGAAACATGTAACAAATGCATTCATGTGTCAAGGTTTGTTTGAAATTGAATAAAGAACACTACACCCCACGTGTAATATTACATGTTCACAACATGTACCATTAGAGGGTTATTGATGAAGAAAACTCTGACCCTATGTAAGAATGCACTTTTTCGATGCAAAGTTTTCATATTATTTCCAGCAAACACCATTATCTTTATAAATATTTTATTTTGAAATTTTTGCCCTTAAAATTCGCCTAAATCTAAAAAAGGGAAGCAAGTTCTTAGTATTTAGAGTTATTTTTAAAAATTCAGCGCATGATGGTTTCTAAAATTTGAGGAATAAATCGAAATTTAAATTGAAAAATTAAAGATAATATTTTTCAGAGGTGAAAAGATTTACAACTTTTCTTGGCCTAAAAGTTTCACAAAGATTGATCCATCGGATTTTGATTCGATTATTTCAATAAAAGAAGCAAAAGACACAAGTATTTTAAATGAATATCGGGGCACTAGAAAGGGAGTGATTTCTTTTGTTAATTACTTGTTTTAAATCTTGAAAACTAGAGTATTTCTTAGCATGAGGGTATAAAAAGATTATCAATATTCAGAAAGGATTACAAAATTCCAACTTACCTTATAATCGTATTGTGATGAGCGTATTACCTCAGGTGCCATCCAGAAAGGTGTACCGACAAAAGTGACTCTTTTACTCGTTGTACTCGTCAATTGGCCAGCCACGCCAAAGTCTGCAATTTTAACCTCGCCATTTTCAGACAAGAGAATATTCGCAGCCTTGATGTCTCGATGAATCTTGTTTTGACTATGCAAATAATCTAAGCCTTTTAGAACCTCGTGCATAATAATAGGGATATAAGGTTCATCTATTCTACCGGCTGAGAGGAGATCTAGAACGGAGCCACCGCCCAAATATTCCATAATTATCCATAGGTTTGTACCTTTCAAATAGGAACCAAAGTATTTTGTAATGTAAGGACTTTCGCATTGAGATAAAAGTGAAATCTCTTGCTGGATATCGTCGATTTCATCTTCAGCCTCTTCTAGATCGATTAGTTTGATTGCTATGACCTCTTTTGTGAGTTTGTCGATTCCTTTATGAACAACGCCAAAGGAACCTTTACCAACACACTCGAGGACTGTGTAGAGAGAGTCGGGATCGGCGTTCTAGAGATTATGAATACTTTTGCGATGGGAACGTACCTTTTTTACACTTTTAAGCGATAAAACCGACATTAGCAAGAAACATTAAGTCAAATATCCGCAACGACTTTTAACAATAAAAACAATCATTCATTTTTTAAGAGAATAGTGTTTTAATAATACTTAGATTGCTATTCAAATTTTGACAGATAAAATGAATCTTCATACTAACAGTGATCTTGTGACTAAACTTATACATGAAGGTAAATTATCCAAGGAACAGCTTACTTGTGAGTTTATTTATATTATTTTGTCAAGCTCTCTTTTTTATAAATCTAATATAAACTCTACTTGTATTCTCTAGAATCCTAACTAGTAGATTCACACAGTTATAATACCATAGTAAACTGGCAGAGCTTCATTTCTGTGTTTTCTCTTGATCGTTTTTGTAAGGAATTTAAATCCATAAAGGTTAATAGAGTTTGATAAAAATTTAGAGCTTTTAAATCATGAACGACTTTGGTTATGAAGTGACGCCTTATTTAGCTTAGAAAAGAAGTAATAAATTAATTTTCTAACCAAAATATTCTATCCTTTCAATCAATTAACAGATCAAGTCTCTTTGTTCTATGATTTCTCACTTAAGAATCCTAAAGAGTTAATAGAAGAAAATTCACATTTTTATTTTCATACCAAGAATCTATTGTTTTTCCTATTGACTCAATGGCAATGTTTCTCAAGGATTGGGCACTCTCTTATATTACATAATATGTATCGATCTTGAATTATTTATTTTTGGTCATTTGTATTAATAAGGCAAGATAGCCTGTTAAATTATTGAAATCTTTACTCTCTCTCTCTCTCAGTGGATATATTTGAGACAAAGAGCATATCGTATTAATTATCTTCATTATTAACATTCTTTATTAAAAATCACAAGAGATTACCGATAATGATTCTAGGATTGTTATATAAACAAAAGAATCTTTCGTGCAAATATCTATATTCTCCTTTTTCGCATTCAATGAAAGTTGTAACTATTTTGATAAGCAAAAAGTATCTTATTTCAGAGTACTACTAGAGAAGAAAAAACTCTAGAGTTTAGGTATTTCTATGACACTCGAGATCTATGGGTAAGCACTGCGTAGTGAGATAAGAGAAATTTCTACTCAGATTTTCGTAATTTATTCTCCTGACTGATGTCTGGAACTTTCAGTGAATGTGATTTACATTTCAATGCATGTCCTCTAAACAGGAATTTATCTTAACAAAGATTCATTCTTGTACAAAAATATAGCGGACTTTTTGATCGTGTTGATTGATAGCATTATATATGGGTTTCCTGCGATACTTTTAAGTGTTATATGACTTGAGTGTTTTATACAAGGCCAATAAATCAATGACAAGTGTTTCTTATATTAAAAATATTCATTATTCCTACAAAACTACAGTAAATCATCACTATTCAAAGATATACAACTCATTCTATGGACTTTTGATAGGACTGCTATAGAGTATCTCTTGGGAATGCTTATATTCCTTGTCAATTATACAAAATTAAATCCAAGATGGCGGATTATATTTTAGATGGAAATCATTCTTTGAATCATATTGAATGTTGACAAGCCATATAAAAATTTTAAATTTAATAAAAGTACGACACCAGATTACTCATAGGATGAGGTTTTCAATTGCATTATTTCTCAGTTAATTTGGTCTTGTCTAAATAAAAAGCTTATTATCTGGGGGAGGGTTAACTTTACAATTGAGTTATGATCTAGTCACAAAATAACATAGTGAAATGATTTAGTTCTAAAGTTTGGTAATTCTTCGAGTTGAATGAGCAAAGTAGTTTTCTGATACGTTCTACCGGATGTGGGTAATTTCCTATGAAAGCTACTAAATTACAAATTGATAGAGGAGTATTTTCTCTAAAAAAGATACGAAGAGTTTTTGTTGGAATTTTGCAAATAATCCTTAACTTGAGACTTGCAATATATAAAGTAGCTGTTATATTCTTACCTGGTTGAAGTTGAGGCTAAAATTAATTAATTAAAATATGTATATTAGGCCACTGCTAATCGACAAAAGTTTATCCAGATCTCACAGTTTTGAGAAATATAGAGGATGATGAATACAAAAATTCGATACAAATAACCTCAATTATCTTTTGATTAAGCACTACTCGTAGTAGTAGAAAAACACTTTTTTTAAATAGAGCTGTGATGAATCACTTTTTACATTCAAGTTTTATAAAAAATTAGTTTTTGATCATCTCTGAGTAGAAAAATATAGTCGAAGTTGATCAAATCTGATTTTTCAACATTTTTTTCTTATGAGTAGTGCTTATCTAAAATATACATTGTATATTATACACTGTAAAATTAGTAGACTCAATTAAATTTATTTTCAAGCCAGAAATAGCAAAAAGTAGCCATCTGCTAAGATAAATATGCATAAATTATTTGTCGTTTTTTCTTTTAATTATTAATTATCCTATACATGAAGCAATAAACAAAGTTGAAAAATCAGAAATGTGAAAAAATGTATTCAACCTGAAAATATGTATTTGCATATTTGCGTTTTTACGAAGATTCTAATCGATTTATTTCAAATCAAGCCAAAAATATATAAAATATGCACTTGGTAGCCATACTTGTGAGTATGGAAAAAGTAGATCTTTCTAACGGTACAAGAAACCCTTGCTGCGTCAAAGATAATTTTTTCCCCTTTTCAAGAGAAAGGATAAACTTGTTCAATAATCCAACAAGGGATCACATACTACAAGTGCACGCAAAAAAATGATTAATTTCATTATTTTGCGGAAATCACCAGGAGAAATTGTGTAATCATGACAACGTCGTTTCTAGAATCCCTCGTGTGAGATGCGTATGAGGATAGCTATTCTCAGATTACTCCCTCCTCACAAGAATGCAATTATACCCCCTCTCTTATTTTTCTTTCCACAACAGTTTCTATGACATGTATTATTGGGACATTTCTATGCTCACAAGATGTTATTTTTTTAAATTGATTGCAGAAAAAATACAATTTAAAATAATTTCCTCAATGTTACATCTTATGAGAGGTAGAAAAGTAACTTAATTTAAAGCAATAAAATTATCACTTTGTATGGCAAAAGTAGAGATTATGATCACCACCCACAGGAAAGACTGATAAAAGTAATCACTAGGGCTCCTAGAATATTTTGATATGTTGTTCCTTCTATCAAGCTAATAATAAATAGCTATTCAAAAATGCTTTATATATCTTGGTTTAGGAGTTAGAAAAGCATATTTATCGCCGAAAAGCATTTAAAAAGCGAAAATAGTTTGAATTTTTAATTTTATTAAATCTAGAAACTGCTATAACTTTTCGAGCATATTTCTGGTGAAAAAATAATATTATTTCCAAAATAAAATAATTTTCTGGGAAACCAGTTGATCACTAATAGATCATTACAGTAATAATATTTGTGTTTCTAGATTATTTTACAAAACATTTTTGTATAATTTTTAGCAATTCATAGTATACAATGTATAATTTATAGTATAAAAATATAGTCATAAAATATTTTAGAATGAGTAAAATTACAATTTTTCAAATCTAGATTTTTCAAAGTTGAAAAAAACACTATTTTCATGTTTTCTAATTTCATAATTTTCTTTAGAATTTTCATAATTTTTAAAAACTAATTATGCTTGGTTGAAGAGCACTTTTGTTTTTGGCGTATAACTCTCAAACTAAAGGTAAGCATTTTCTTAAATCTCAAAAAGAAGATTAATGAGAAAAGCTGAAAACTTTAAAGACAGATTTTCCGAATTTCTCTTGCTACTTTGAGCAGCGACAAAAATATCAGTGGGATAATAGCCTCAATAACGTTTTAAACAATTTGTTAGGGGCTCTCTGTATTTAGTGATGTGGAAATTTTGAATACGAATCACGAATGATTTCTTCCTTGACTATTTTTGAGTGATTTGTAACACAATCCCTCTTTGTGTGGAGATGCAAATCTCCAAGTGGTACTCACAATTCGAAGATTTTGCTAATCCTTCAGTTTTTCCTTTCTATTTCATTTGAATTTCAAAAAAGATTTTTTCTGAGAATGTGTGTGTATTACTCAACCAGACGGATTTAATTGAATTACAAAGGAGAAAATATGATCCTTCCAAATATTAAATCCTATGCCAACAATTTTTAGGCTAGACTGGAGAGTAGGCCTCTAAAATACCCATTTTTAAAATCTCGTTTCAATTCAATTTGAGCAAAAAATTGTTGGATTTTATAGAAAACAAATCTATATTTACATTTTTAGGACAGGAACACTCCATGTTAATATTTTTCCATTAAATGGAATCATTATAATGGGACTCAAAATTTTGACTATATGAGAAAGTATCATTTTTCCATGTCTCAAGCATAATTTATGATCGTAAAACTTTGAAACTTTATATCTTTTGGAGATAAGACTTTTATTCAATATTAATTCCCATATAGTCTTGAGGGAAAGAAAGAATTAATTTCGCAGTTGTGTTCCCCAACTCATGAGCTACTAATGAGTGGTATAATTTTTACATCTCTAGATATTGAAGATTCGTTTGCCTTCTTCGACAAGAACGGCGATGGGTCTATATCCCTAGAGGAATTTCGGACAGCATTCGAACACGAGGGGTGTAATTCAGATGACCTTATCGAACTTATGAAGCATGCCGACAAAGATGGTTAGGTATCAATGATAACTTATCAGCCTAGGATAGCAGGAAATATTTATTTGATTTGAAAGAAAATTTGCAAATTCTTTAGAAATATTCAGATTAAAAGTTGATAAAAGAAACTTGGCTCAGACCTGATTTAATTTATAGAACTGAGACCAATTAGAAAATCAGTCATTCGATATTTTAACATCATTTTTGTCCGTGTTCATTGAAAGTCTCTATTGGTACATGATGTGAGTTTTAAATATAAAAGAACAATCTTATGCTTTTATTAGACATTTCTCTACGCCGGATGATAATTTTCACTGGCATGTGATTGTTGAACATTTTAAATGTATTTCCTGCGTCGAATGATAAATATCAATTTCTGAGTTTCTCAAGATTGAATTGGTCGTGTTTGATAACACAGAGGGAAATCATTTGATGAAGCAGAGTATAACCACACAGAGAATTTAATTTTATTCAAGAATATGATACTTTTAGAAGATTTTACTACTCAGAAACCTTTGATCTCGCTAAAAAACCGACCTTACGATGTTTATTGGAAGAAAAAATAGAATTTATAAATTAGATTAGCATATGTCTCTAAATGCGAAATATGCAAAAATTAACATACAATGAAATACAAAAAATGAAGATCCTATTTTTTGAATTTAAAATTTCAGATCAAGAAAATTATCTTCAAGAAAAATTCATTTAATTTTTATCATTTTGAAAAATTAAAAAAATATATTTTCTAAAAATATCAATTCCCTATTAGATGGTTATTTTCGCAACTCAGCTTCACTCAAATAAAATTTCTTATTTCCCTCTGTGTAATTAAACATAACAAATGTACGATCTTTTACGATCTTTCATCATCGATCAAGTTTAAATTGTTTACCGCGCAATTGAACAAACACTTCTACCCTCCTACACACTAAATCCCCCTTCCTTCTCTAGGGGACGGATCAATAAGTTTCGAGGAGTTTCTCCACATGATCACAGATGCCTGGCTCACAGATTCCAAGCAGCCAAGACTCGAAAATAGCATTTCAGAAATCCACAAAAGAATACACATCTCCGACTCCATTTATAGACAGGCATTCAATGTGAGTTATTCTAAGAATAATATTCTTCCCGAAAAAATGCAATATATAAAATATAATGAATATACTTGTAAGTAATGGGACGAACAATTTACAGCATAATGACTATTTTTTAGGTTTTCGACAAGGACGGTGATGGTTACATCAACAGAAAGGAATTAGAAATTGTCATGGAAAGTATTGGAGAAAAGTTGACAGAACGTGAAATTGACGAAATGATGCATGAGGCAGATTGCAATGGAGATGGATTTATCGATTTTATGGAGTTTAAGCAAATTTTGAAATAAAAAAATATTTTGTACAGAAAATATTCCTCTAACAGTCAGTCGGAACTCATGGTCGCCATTTTTTCTCAAATATAGCTTCCTTACTTGAGATATTTTCTCTTTACCCGACGATTCTCATGGAAGAAAATCAACCAGAAAAGTATTTCAAGTTGAATAGCTTCGAATTTGTATGTCTTAATTCTAATTTAATTTAGTCATACTACTGGCAAGTATATTTGGGGAAAAACATTTAAAAATACAATTAAAAGTTAAAAAGCCGAAATCACTCTAATCCAAGGTTTTCTCGATGTATAAGGCTTCAGAAATAATGCTCAGTTAAGAATTCTTTCAGGTGAAATCTATTTCTCAAGCATATTATCTAACTAATCAGTAAGGCGACCAAATGCCACAAAATAATTTTTTTAGCCAACAAGCTGAATAGCTATTAAAGCCAAAAAAAGGTTCTAAGGCCAAATGTATATTTTAGCCACATTTTTTATTTCATGCCTTATTTTGCCTTTAATTTAAAACCCCGTACTTTAAACATAAACTAATTATTTAGTGTAAGAAAAACAAAGGCTTGTATAATTGATTTCTCATTTTATTTCTATCTTGACTGCCTATTTTTTACTCAATCTGATGCCTTATTTGGTAGCCCTACTAATCAGACATGAATGTTTTGAAAAAGAGGTTTATCTCCAATTTAACTAGCTGAAACAAAATCGCAAGCTTAGAAAGGTGCAAACGTACAAAATGTTTAAGGATTTTCCGTCAGAGACTGAAAAGTGAGAAATCAAGTTATACTCAATCAGATGATAGTGTACTTGGTTTCAATATCACACGACAAAGAAATCTTTGAGACAATTGATGAATACATTACGACAGAGGTAGAATACAATTGAATTTAACGATAGACTTGATAAGACCGTATCAAATAAGCCCTTTTCACAATGAAACATTAAAGACCATGAGAGGGTTATGAATTGAACCGATTTTAGAGAGAACCAAAAATAGAGAAAAATGTCACAAGGAAGCTTAAGAAAAATATTTATGAAATCAAATAAATCAAATAATTAAATTCTCATCCACAAAAATCAATCTAACTTCTGTTATTTAATTCAGCTCAATGAAATAGAAAATATAAAATTGCAAAAACCGAACATTCCTCTTAATCGTGTAGGAAAAATAGTTTTATAAATCTCATTGTCTCCTCCATCCATACAATCTCATCTGAAGGAGCTTGTATCGTGATCAATTTTTATATTTGCCCTTCGTATACGCTTTTTACGCCTATCAAATATCTGAAAGAATGACGAGATCTCATCAAAGATGCTTAACAAAATGGTAATTTCCAAAGGACTCACCTCCTTATTCAGGAAACAGAGGACGATGGACACGATAAAACCCTATAAAGAGGATAATGGTTACTATTAGGGCTACTTTCAAGTACTATGACAACTTCTTTCTAGTAAAAAATATTTATTTTAATAAATTCAATCGAAGAACATAATTCGTAGCTAAAATTACAATGTTTTTTTTAAATTCATAAAAATTAAGCTTTCTGCTACCTTTTTTTTCTGCTCAAAAGTAGGCATAGATGATTCAAAATATTTTAACCTCTCACTACGTATGATGGTTTATGAATTCGAATGATCAAGAAGCAATTTTCTTTTCTATTATGAAACTATTATTACTGATTTCTTCGAATCCTCTAAATTTACCAAAAAAACATTCTGAATGTATCGAAAATGGATTATTAACCCGGGTACACCCAGGTATATATATTTGATTGAATTTTCTTTGAAAATTTCCTTATTTTAAAAGTTGAGAAAAATATTTCAACTTGGTTTTCTCGGAGATTATTTTGAAATATTTTCAACTTCGTAGTAATCTTAGGATGACCATCTTTAAATCAAAAAAATATTGGGAAAATTGAAATTTGGATGATAAAAATGGTATTTTTGTTGATAGAAAAACTATAATTATAACAAGAGATACTTAAGATAATTAAACCAATCAAAAGCTCATTCCTTTTCTATAAAATGTGATAAATTTCGAGTTTTATGGATGCATTTTTCAACTTTTTATCTTAACGGGACACCAGTTTCCCAAGGGGTTTACCCGGGTTAATAATAACCTGTTATTCATCTTTTGAGAATAGAATCAAGTCGACTCACCTGTGTCGAGATGATTATGGCGTTGATAATTTCAAAGGCTTTTGCATTCTGAATGGCCTTGTTGTGGAGAAAGACTAACTGCGACCAACCGAATATTGGGAGCAGCACGAGGATTGCTTTGAAGCCTTTCCTGTGTGAAGAAAAATTAAAAACGTATTCTTAGGATAAGAATCTACCTACTGAAACTTGAAAGGGTTGAAAGATACGCTCAGTGAAAGATGAAATGAATCCCTGAGTGAATCTCTATTAAATTCAATATCTTACTATTTTTACTTTTGTTGCTTAGTGAGATTTATTAATAAAGTCCACTTTAGGATCATGAATGATGTTTGGTCTAGAGTATGTTATTCTAAATTTTCATATTTCAAAGAAAAAACGCAATATTTAAATTAAAAAATAAATTTCAATCGTTTGGGAACACAAAACTGACAAAATAACTTCATAATTTCACAGCGAATTTTTAAACTGATCGAAAAAAAATTTTTGTGTATAAATCTTTTAGCCTCGTGATTTTTTAAATTAAAAAAACTTCATTTGAAAGTTTTAGCACAAATTAAAAATCTATAAATCAACATGATGTTTAAGATTAAAATTAACAAGAAATATTAAAATAATAACTTTAAAACATCAAAAATGGACTCACTTGAGTTCGCTTAGGCTTGTAGAGGCACTCCTTTGCGAGACGAAATTGCGAATTCGATCTCTGGCATTGCTGTGAAAGGTGTTCCGCATGTCTGATAGACGAATTCTCTCGGAAATCTTGCTGGAGACTATTATTGAAGCATCATTGTTACGCAATCGCTGATTTGGTATTCGATACACAAGCATATAGATAATTACAAGCATGATGAAGACATTTATCTATAGAAATTAAGGAGAATTTAAAGTACCCCAGATACATTGTAATTATGAAATTATTATTTGTTAAAAGATTAGAATGAGCGCAGAATTGTCACGAATTCAAGAACTATCATATTACCAGATTTGCAGCGATACGTTTTATTGGACTCAGAATTTTGAATTTTAATAAAATAGTCTGAAATTTTGTTAGAAGAAAACAAAAGAGTTGGAATCATTGAGAAAGATTTATTGATCAACCAGTTCTTTACGCGTTTTTATTATAAGTCCAGGACCAAAAGGGCCACATAGTGATTAGAAAAAGCAAAAATAGATAAGGTGTAATGGATTCATTGGGGAATCTGGATCAGTGGCTAGTGCATTGGCTTGCCAGCGAGTTCGATTCCTCCCTATGGCAATAAGGATGAAACATATATGTCTGGTCAGTGATGAAATTCTCTTTATCTGTATTTGCTTTATCTAAATAGTCTTATTTCCAT